>JAREIS010000223.1:1945000-2128905 GCA_030060385.1 Muscicapa striata striata | reverse complement strand
AACGCTGAATAAACATAAACTTTGTAACTTTAAACTGTTAGAGAGTCTTTTGTCCGTCACAGCTGAGTATTGGAATTAGACCAATACTCATATTTTGGTAAATCACCCTGGTGTGATGAATAAATCCTTTAGATGGAATTCTGCTCCTATCTTCCCCCTGAGGAAGTCTTACAGCGGTTAGAGTTCTATGTTTTTTACAAATGTTCCCGGTTGTCTCTAATGTTAATTGTTGATGTTAAGTTCTTGGCCTCACCCTGTTTTAGCCCCCAGTTGTCTTACCCCATATCCCTTCCCCTTTTCATCGGGTTAATGCCCTCGCTGCCTCCCTAAAATGGTGCCTGGGACAGAGGAGGAGGAGTGACGTCAGTACAGTCCATGCAAATGAAGAAAGATGCAGAGAATGCTGGGACGCCATTCTGAGCTGAAACCCCTAAAATAACGAGTCCAAATAATATCTAAGACTGAGAATAGTGTTCCACAGTTTGGAAAATAACAGAGAAGGCAAAATCGCCATCCAGAGTGGCTCTGGCCTGTCACCGTGACCTGACGCACCCTACCACTATGACCTCCCCTTAACAAGAAGTCATTTAAATTTTTTAGGAACGCATGAGGTCAAAAGATGTGTCTCTGCCTGTGAAGACACAGCTGCACAGTTCCTCCTGTGTGTCACCCTTTGGGAACAGCAGAGCTGTGTGCAGCCCTTGGAGTTCCCTACCCAGAGCCACCCTCAGATAAAGGACTTACAAAAGCCACACTTCACGTGGGAACGCCCCATTGTTCCCAAAGGGAACCATTCCCCACGGGACAGCTCAGACCCCCCCAGCCCCCCCTGGGCCTGTCTCAGGGGGAGCTGCCCCTTCCCCACCCACCTGCTGGGGCTCCATCAGCCCTTCTGGCAGTTGGCAAGTCTCAGTTCCCCATCCAGGGCAGCTGGGGAGCCCCTGGCCCAGCCCAGCTGCCCCCTGTCCCCCCAGCCCTTCCCAGCACCCCGGGGCTCCCTGGGCCCGGGGTATTTGCTCCTGGGCATTGCTCCTGCATGGGAAATCCAGGATATTCCCCTGGCTTCCCTGGACGCCTCGAGACACAGGCAGGGGGCTCAGAGGCCTTGGCACAGTGCCCAAGACCCCTGCAGGTTTGATTTCAGTCCCTGGGAAAAATTACCATCATTGCAGGAAGAATTACAAGTCACAAAATATAAGTAGAGCATAAATTAGATTGTTAGAAGGTAGAAAAGTGAATTTATAAAATTGTTTATAATAAGGGATCCAGAGCCAAGATGGAGGAATTAGGGCATGGTATATCTTTCTCCTTCTTTGTGGCATCCATCTTTTGGGTTAGGATGGCACTTCTGGATTGGTTTGGGAGAAAGCTGGACAGTGCAATGTGAGTGTCATGGATTGGAAAGTAACTGTAAACATCGTATAAGTAATTTATAGTATAAAAGATAAGACCTGCCCCGAGGACAGGCAGTGTGCCTCTGACTGACCTGCTGGACAGACCTCTGTGGGTGAGGGAAAGAATTCCTTAGATAAGAAAGAATAAACAACCTTGGAAACCTCAGAAAACGGCTTCTGACTCTTCCTTCGGTGCTCGAGCTGGAAAACAAGAACTCTAAAACCACCAAATGTGGTGTGGTGAGTGATCTCAGACTCAAAGAGATGCCACCAATCTCAACACTCCTGCAGGTGCTGCTGGCAGGGCAGGGATGGCTCCAGGCCCAGCTGCCCCGGGGCACTCAGCAGCCTCCAAACCCCAAAGCAGCCCCTCCTTCCCCTGCTGGGTTCAGGTGCGGGGGCTGGCGCTGGGCTGGGCTCGTGCTTTGCTGCAGATAACCCTGAAAACCATTTTCCTGTGGGAGCAGCAGCTGTCACTGTGCAGCTGGGGCTGGTGCTGGACAGGAAGGGACCCAGGTCCAAACACATCTCTGTCATTTCAGGCCCATTCTCAGGGCTGCTGAACACAGCTCTGCCAGAGTTCAGTCCAGGCTTTGGGGCCAAAGCTTAGGAAACAGAACTAGAATCGGAGACAGCTCTCAGCTTGTCTCTGGCTGGTGTTGCCCAGAATTGGATTTAAGATTTTTTTAGATTTTCATATGAAAGGACATTTCAATGTGTTCTTTCTGCAAATATTGCAGGCACGTGACTAATTTTATTTATTTCTTATCTTCAAGCCTGGGAGCATTTAACTTTAGTGGAAGTCATTTTTAAATGCACCTCAAAGCTTAAATAACTCAAAGCAGCTTTCTTCCCAGCAAGAATATAATAGGCCTTTGGTGCAATCCACCTTAAAAAATGGAGGATGACCATGAAAAATACCTTAGAAAATATGGATTTGTTTGTTTGGTCCTAGTCTGAATGGGTAGCAGGAAAAACCCTGCTGTGGTTTGGTGCAGAAACTCAAGTCAAATTTCTTTTGTACCTCTGATCGTGCAGGATGATTTGATTGTTTTTTTCAGGAGCTTCATGACACTAAAGAAAAATTGGGTTTGTCTTTTTTATATAGTGGTGGTCTTTTAAAATGTATTTATTTTTACTTTTCAAGACCCTTAAATCTTGCACTTTCTTAATAGTGGCTACAGTAAAATTAAAATAAATCCTTCATTGCAATGGAGAAGTTATAATTTTGGCAGCTGCTTGCCCTGCCTGGTTCTGTGTCATTGCTGTGTGGGAAGCCTCTGCTGCTGGGGGTCCCTCTCTCACTGGTTTTGGACATTTGATGGCATTGCTCACATGTTAGAAAGAGAGGGTTCATTCCAATTACATTTCTTGCCTGAGCTCTTCTAGTCCAAGTGCTTGAAGTTTATTTTTTAACCTTGCTGATTTTCTCAGCTTCTGCTAATACCTGTGATTTTATAATAAAATATTCCTGGGTGGAATTTTGCAAGATTCTGTATCAGCTTTCTGTTTTGTTCTTGGATCTCTTAGTGCAGGGTCAGAACTGAATGCAGCATTTTAGGAGGGGCTGGGACCCCTGGGGCTGGCAGGCACCATCTGCAGAGGCCATGGAGGGTGTGGGAGTCATTTGTTGTATTATTTATCATGTTCCACTGTGGGGGTTGGTGGTGGCTTTGGTTTGTGATTTTTTTACTTGTTTGGTTTGGTTATGGGGTTTTGCGGGTTTTTTTGGCAGGCAGCTATTTTAGTTGTTGTTACTTTTAATTAATATCTTCTCTCTTTTATAATTAGCAGAAACCCTTCTGTGCCTGTTTGCAGGCAGATCTAGGGTGAACAGAGGTGGAAGCTGGTGCAGAGGAGCTGTAATGTCACTGCAGAATTCAGTGCAGAAGTCTCATCACAGAAAGTGAGGCAGGGCCAGGTGGGCACTGAGAGAAAGGGCTGGGTGTGGAGGTGATGGGCAGAGCTGTCCAGCCCGTGCTGGAACTGTTTTTCCATTAGGCACGGTCTCCTTAGGATACCCTGGGTCAGTGCCAGCTGCACAATGCTGTTATCACCTCTTCAAAGGGCATTGCAATCCTTATCTCCACTCCTCAAACCTCTCTAATTAATTACAGGTCGTGAAGAGCTGACACGGGGGCTGGGAAGGTAACGACTCATTAGGCTTTTCTTCCTTTGAACGAGCCCTGCAGTGCATTTGGTGTCCTGAGCCCAGGGCCCTCATGGAGAGGCTCCGAGCAGCTTGCTCTGCCTGAAGACATTGAAGATATCCCTGCCCATGGCAGCTGGCTGGACTTTAAAAGGCCTTTAAAAGTTGTCCTGGAGTGGCTTCGTGGTGTTGAATTCTATCCCCATTTGTCTGTAGCCCAGAAATAAGTTTTGTAACTTTAAGGCTGGCTTTGACACTGAAAGTGAGCAGCAGATTCTCTGAGGCAGTTGTTTTCAAAACACAGAGATGGGAGTTCCATTGCTTTGTCTCCTGCACTGTGTCCTCTGGTGGACAGTGGGACAGAGCTCTCTGCTGGTTTTAGTTAGTTTTTGACTGACTGAAGCAGGGAATTTCACTGGAGAGTTTTTTTCCTTTTTTCCTGGAATTATTTGAACCTGCTCTGGAGGGGGACCTGGGGGCAGCACCAGGAGCTTGCACCGGTGGCCCACTGGGCCTGGCCTGGGGCATTTTCCAGCCTCAGAGGGACTGATAACAGCCTGAGCTGAGCTACCACCCCGAGGAGAGGGACTTTCTGTATTTGTTATCTCTTCAGAGCAGCCAGAGGTTGTGTTGTTTGGTGTTGTTCATTTTTCTTTTTGTGCTGGGCAGTGCTTTGCCTGTTGAATAAACAGTGCCAGGCCTCCAGGCTGGCTGTGAGTCACTCAGCAGGACTCCATTCCTGGAGCAGCTCCTTGTGCTTCCTCTGCTCTTCCCAGCAGCTCTCAAAACCCTGGGAGCTCTGCTTCTGGCTTCATCCCTTCCTCCTGGGGCAAGGTTTGCAAAACCCCTGATTTGCAGCTTGCCCTGTTTCCATCTCTTGTTGGCTGCCTGCTCATCCTGGAGTTGTGTCTCTTCAGCCAAGCAGCTCAGGATAAGGATGCTCATTTCATGGGAATTGTCAGGTCCCAGCCTCAGCTGCTGAGTTTCTGATACATACCATCTACCACTCTGGGTTTTGCTCATCCCTGCCTCCCCAGCTCCCCCTGCTGCAGCTCCTTTCACTCTCCTGGAGGCACCAGGATGGATGCTGCTGGGGGTTGGTAAAGGAAGCAAATGAGCAAAGCAGCTAATAGCTGTTAAAAGGTTATTTATTGCAGAAGCACATTAGTCTGAGAAGGCACAGTCACAGACATCAAAGTCCATGCTAAGTTTTGGTATAAAGTCCCAAACAGAAGTAGGAGCTGCTCTTGTCAGGGCCCGGGAAGCTGATACTATGATCCTGGAGCCTCCACTGAAAACACTAGTATGCTTTTAACCTTCACTAGAAGGTTGGGTCTACTACGTCTACTTTGGTATTTAAACCTTTTACCTACTAAAAGCACTAGAGCTCAGACTAAAACTGACTCACTTACTTATCCTAAAACTTAAACTTGCACCTCTGCTTTATGTGTGAGTGGCTTAATATACTTCAGTCCATGCACAGGCTTTTAATTCAATCCCTGCACTCTGATTTCTCTCTGAAGAATTCAGAGACCCCTGACTCAGTGACTCCAGCAGTTCTGGGTCACTGGGTCTGGTTCTGGATGTCACTGGGTCTGGTTCTGGCTGGGTCTGGTGCTGTTTCCTATCCCTGTTGCTGTTTGCTTGCCTTGTTACACAGAGCAGTAAAGAGCTGAGATTCCTTTTGTGTCTGTGTCTGAGAGATCCCAATTTCAGCGCTGTAATAACTGGGAGGGAAGGGCTCCCATTCTGCATTCCAGAGGAGTCTCCCACCTCCCCTGGCAGACATCTGTCCTTCAGACCAGGACAAGTGCCATGTCCAGACTTTTTTTAACATATCCACGGACAGTGACTCCACACCTCCCTGGGCAGATGATTCCTGTGCCTGATCACTCTTTCAGGAATTTCTTCCTCATGTCCAACCTAAACTTTCCCTGGCGCAGCTTCAGGCTGTGTCCTCTCGTTGTGTCAGTGATTTCCTGGGAGCAGAGCCTGATGCCCACCTGGCTGCACCCTCCTGTCAGGGAGGTGTAGAGAGTGATGAGGTCTCCCAGAACCTCCTCTTCTCCAGGATAAACATTCCCAACTCCCTCAGCCACTCCTCACAGCACTTGTGTTCCAGACTCCCTACCAGCCTTGCTGTCCTTCTCTGGATGTGTTTGAGCATCTCAATATCCTTCCTAAATGGAGGGGCTCAGAACTGCCCACAGCACTCAAGTGTGGCCTCACCAGTGCCCAGCACAGGGGGCAATGGTCCCTTGCTTGCAGGCGGTTCTGTCAGGTCCCAGCAGAACCTTGGTGCCATGTTGGTCCAGAGCCTCACAGTGCTCTCCTGGACTGCATGAGACCCCTCTGTATCACACTGGACCCTGGATTCCATGAGGCTCCATACCCTCACTCTGCTCTCCTGGGCTCCTTCTGTGCCACCAGGGACACATGTGATGACACCTGTGGTTCCATGAGGTTCCACTGTGTCACAAAGCTCTCCTGGGTTCCGTGAGGCCCAGCTGTGTCACACCTGGCTGGAGCCGGGGTTCCACGAGCTCTGCAAGCTCCCGGTGGCACCTGGGTTCAATGAGGCCCAGCTGACTCACGGTGACACCTGGTTAAAAGAGGTCCCATAACCTCACTCTGGTCTCCTGGGTTCTCTGAGGCCTCCCTGTGCCACAGCAGCCCCTGGCTCCCAGCAGTGTCCCAGTGGCCCCTTGGTTCCAGGAGTGGAGGGCTGGGAGCTCCTGCCCCCTCAGTGGCTGGGGACAGGGTGGGGACAGCGTGCAGACAGTGCCACCAGCCCTTGTGTCACACGCCTGTGCCTGTCCCTGCCACGCTCGGGGGGTAGAACCTGCCAGGAGTGCTCAGGTGTGCGTGACAGCGGTGACTGACAGCGATGACAGCGATGATTGACAGCGGTGACTGACAGCAGTGTGGCCACGCCCCCTCCGACCCCGCCCCTCTCAGGCCCCACCCCTTTCCCCTCCCCCTCCCACCACCACTGGATTTTGCCCGCTGGCCCCACCCCTTTCTGTATCCTCGGCAATGCCCCGCCCCCTCATTAGCATAAACCCTGCCCCACACCTCGGCCCTGCCCCCTCGGGGGTCCCGGGCTCCCCCTCCCCCCGCAATGGGGATTGTGCCGCACCAGTGCCGGGGGTCGTGACCCCCCAAGTGTTGGGGTTCTGCCCCATAAGTGCCTGGGGGCAATTAGAAGGTGCTGGTGGTAATTAATTAGCCAAAAGTGCGTTTAATTGGTCCTGGTTAATGGCAGGTTACTTGATTAATTGATTTGCGTTAATCATTAATTGCCCCGGGGGGGGGAGGGGTAATAAGGGGGGGTAATTAAGCTTTGGGAGCTTGATTGAGGGGGGAAGGGGAGCTTTGGTCCCAGCTGGGGGGGTCTATGGGGCAAGGTTGGGGGGCTCTACGGGATGGGGGAGGTTATGGGGGTCATCCCCAGCCCAGGAGTGTTTTTGGGGGGCTGGAGTGTGTTGGGGGTCCAATAGGTCAGGACTGGGGGGGGGTCTGTGGGGCAGCAATGGGGGGGATATAGAGCGGGGGGTGTCCCATGATGCACCAACCCCCAGCCCAGAGCCCTGGAGTGTTTCTGGGGGTCCCTCTGTGGGTCCGGGGGCTCTGGCTGTGGGTCAGGGGTGGGGGTCGGGTCCGTGGGGGGGCACCCACCGATAGGTGCCCTCGTACAGGAACCCCTCCCGCCGCAGGAGCTCATCCGCCTCGGGGGGGCCCCGGCTGGGAAAGGGGGGACACGGGGTCAGGGGGGATCCCCGGGACCCCCAAATCCCCAACGGACCCCCCCAGATCCCCAACGGGACCCCTGGGACTTCCCCAAGCCCTGGGACAACCCAAATCCCCAACAGGACCCTCAGGACCATCCACTCCCCTGCCCCCCAGGTGTGCCCAGGTGCCCCCAGACCCCCAGATTCCTGCACCAAGTACCCCCCATTGCCCCCCCCCAGGATTCCCCTAAGGCCCCCCAGATCCCCCAGGAGCCTCAAGGTACCTCCAGGTGCACCCCTCACCCCCAACACCACCCTGTATCTCTCCCCAGGTGTCCCCCCAGGTGCCCCCAGCCCCCCCAGGTGCCCCCTCTCACCTGCCGTAGGGGTAGGGGATGGGGGGCTCGCGGCGCTGCTCGATCTGGTGCAGGAGGGGGGTGAAGATGCGCCAGGCCTCGCGCAGCTCGTCACTGGGGGGGAAAAGGACACCCCAAAACTGAGCTGGGGGACCTCAAAACTTCCCCCGAACCTCACCTGGGCCCCCAAACTGGTCCCATCTTCTCCTTCAAACTGGTTCCACCCCCTGTCTCCCTGTCCCCACCATGTCCCCCTGTCCCCAGGTGTCACCTGTCCCCTCTCACCTGCGCACAAAGTGCATTTGGTTCCCGCAGATGACGTCCAGCAGCAGCCGCTCATACGCGTCCGGCAGCTTCACGTCCTGGGGGGCACAAGGGTGGTCTGGGGGTGTCTGGGGGCACCCCCAGGTGGGGGGGGAACCTGGGGTTTGGGAGGACCCTGCCAGGTGTGGGGGGAACCCCAGTTTGGGGATTTTAGGGGCTCCTCTGGGTTGGGTGTATGGGGAACACCTGGGCTTTGGGGGGACCCAAGTGGATTTTGGGAACCCCCCAGGAGTGGGGAACCCCTCAAGATATGAGGTGTCCACCCACAATTTTGGGGTTTCAGTGTTCCAGTTTTGGTCTTGACAGTACAATTTTGAGTCTCAGTGTTGTGATTTTGGGATTCCATCTCCATTTCTGGGTACACAAACCCCATTTTGGGTCCTAATGTTCCATTTTCATGTCCCCAACCCCCATTTCTGGGTCCCAATGGTCCCATTTAGTGTTATCAAATCCCATTTTTGGGTCTTAATGCTTCTTCTTTGTGTCCCCACCCCCATTTCTGTGTCCCCACCCCCATTTCCATGTCCCCACTGCCATTCCTGTGTCCCTGCCCCTTTCATGTCCCCACCCTCATTTCTGTGTCCCCACCCCCATTTCCATGTCCCCACTGCCATTCCTGTGTCCCTACCCCATTTCCGTGTCCCCACCCCCATTTCCATGTCCCCACCCCCATTCCCGTGTCCCCACCGCCATTCCCGTGTCCCCACCGCCATTTTGTGTCCCCACCGCCATTCCCGTGTCCCCACCGCTATTTTGTGTCCCCACCCCCATTCCCGTGTCCCCACCGCCATTCCCATGTCCCCACTGCCATCTTGTGTCCCCACCGCCATTTTGTGTCCCCACCCCCATTCCCGTGTCCCCACCGCCATTTTGTGTCCCCACCCCCATTCCCGTGTCCCCACCGCCACTCCCCTGTCCCCTGCCCGTTTTGGGAACCTTGTATCGGCTGCCGTAGGTGAGGTCGAGCTCGGACTCCTCGGGCCGCAGGTACATGCCCGGTTTCTTGGTGTTGAGTTTGGCGTAGACGGCCTCGCAGGGCTGCACCCGCACCACCAGCTCGTTGCGCTTGCACTGCCGCGCGAAGATGTCCCCGGGCACCTCCCGGAACTGCAGCCGCACCTCGGCCTTGCGCTCGTTCAGCGCCTTCCCGCAGCGCAGCACGAACGGGACACCTGGGGACAGTGGCACCCTTGTCATCGTCATCGTCAGTATCATCACTGTCATCACCAACATCATCATCGTCATTGTCATCAACATCCATCAACATCCATCACCATCCCAGCACGTACGGGACACCTGGGGACAGTGGCACCCTTGTCATCGTCATTGTCAGTATCATCACTGTCATCACCAACATCATCATCGTCATTGTCATTGTCATCAACATCCATCAACATCCATCACCATCCCAGCACGTACGGGACACCTGGGGACAGTGGCACCGTTGTCATCGTCATTGTCAGTATCGTCACTGTCATCACCAACATCATCATCGTCATTGTCATCGTCATCAACATCCATCAACATCCATCACCATCCCAGCACGTACGGGACACCTGGGGACAGTGGCACCGTTGTCATCGTCATTGTCAGTATCGTCACTGTCATCACCAACATCATCGTCATTGTCATCAACATCCATCAACATCCCAGAGCCTTCCTGCAGCACAGCACAAACGGGACACCTGGGGACAGTGGCACCCTTGTCATCGTCATTGTCAATATTATCATTGTCATTGTCATCAACATCCATCAACATCCCAGCGCTGCAGCACAAATGGGACACCTGGGGA
Organism: Muscicapa striata striata; assembly: GCA_030060385.1. Classification (NCBI taxonomy): domain Eukaryota; kingdom Metazoa; phylum Chordata; class Aves; order Passeriformes; family Muscicapidae; genus Muscicapa; species Muscicapa striata. The sequence goes on along the minus strand of JAREIS010000223.1, from coordinate 2,119,158 downwards.
CAATGGCATCCTAGTCATGTCATTGTCAGTATCATCACTGTCATCACCAACATCATCATCATCATTGTCATCAACATCCATCAACATCCCAGAGCCTTCCTGCAGCGCAGCACAAACGGGACACCTGGGGACAGTGGCACCCTTGTCATCGTCATTGTCAATATATATCATCATTGTCATCGTCATTGTCATCAACATCCGTCAACATCCCAGCGCTGCAGCGGCACAAACAGGACACCTGGGGACAGTGGCATCCTAGTCATCGTCATCGTCAGTATCATCATTGTCATCACCAACATCATCATCATCATTGTCATCAACATCCATCAACATCCCAGCACGTACGGGACACGTGGGGACAGCGGCATCCTTGTCATCGTCATCGTCAGTATCATCATTGTCATCACCAACATCATCATCATCATTGTCATCAACATCCATCAACATCCCAGCACGTACGGGACACGTGGGGACAGCAGCATCCTTGTCATCGTCATCGTCAGTATCATCATTGTCATCATCAACATCATCATTGTCATTGTCATCAACATCCATCAACATCCATCACCATCCTAGCACGTACGGGACACCTGGGAACAGTGGCATCACTGTTGTCCTTATTATTGTCATCATGCCATTGTCATAATCACCAGCGTCACCATCCGTCAACATCATCATCATCATTGTCATTGTCAACATCATCATCAACATCCATCAACATCATCATCACCATCATCACCATCTCAGCGTGTTCTCGCAGCACATGGAGGGGACATCTGAGGGGGTGTCATCATGGTCATTGTTGTCATTCTCATCGCCAACATTTCATCAACGTCATCAATGTTATCAACATCAGCATCCTCAACATTGACATCATCATCCATCATCATCCATCACATCATCTCATCATCTACCCTGTCACCAGCAGCATCACCAACATTGTCAACATCATCAGTCATCGACACCCATCAACGTGCATCGACATGGTCATCATCATGGACATCATCATCAACACTGTCGTCATCATGGACATCATCATCAACACTGTCATCATCATGGACATCATCATGGACATCATCATCAACACTGTCATCATCATGGACATCATCATCGACATCATCATCAACACTGTCGTCATCATGGACATCATCATTGACATCCATCTACGTTGTCATCATCATCATCATCAATATCCATCACCATCATCAACAGCACTGCCACCAACACTCTCATCATCAACATTGTCAACATCCATCATCACCAATCATCAACACCCACCATCATAATCAATGTCATCAACATCCAACACCACTGTCATCACCATCAACATCCTTCCACCAGCATCATCATCATCCACATCAACAACGTCACCACCAACACTGTCAAAGTCATCAACATCCATCAACGTTATCACTGTTGTCACCACCATCATCATCTATCAATGTCATCACTCATCGTCACCACCCCTCATCCCCATCCCAGCACGTTCCTGCAGTGCAGCAGCAATGGCACAACTGGGACACCATCAGCATTGTCACCGCCACCATCATCATGGACATCACCACTGCTCCTCATCATCATTCCAACCATTGCCATCATCATGGTCAACACCTCTGTCATCCTCTGGTCATCAATGTCACCATTCTGGCCATCACCATAAGCAGCACCCTCTCCATGGCCACCACCATCACCAGCGGCCACCAACACCATCATCACCAGCACCATCTGCACAACCACAACCACCACCACCATCATCATCACAGCCATTCATGTCATCACCATTGCATCCACCATCATCATGGTCATTGCTACCACCATCACCACCGTCATCATCACAATCACAAATGTCATCACCATGGCAACCATCACCACCACCATCACAGCCATCACCACCATCACCCCCTCACCATCCCAGCGTTCGTTGGCCACGCGCAGCACAGCGGTGGCGAAGGTGGGTGTGGTGGAGCCGGCGGGCACCGTGGGGTCATCCAGGTAGCCCTTCTGTGCCTCGGGGGCCCTCGGGGTTGCCCACGTACTGGCCCAGCACCACGTCCTGCAGCTCCACCGGGCTGATGCACTTGAGCACCTTCACCTGGGGGACAGGTGAGGGACAGGTGAGGCACACCTGGTTACGGGGGCTCTGGTGAGACCACAGGGTGGGACTGCTTGGGGACGTGGTTATGGGGGTAAGAACAGACAGTGGGCTGAGGCTGAGGGGAATGTGGCCATTGGCAGACATGGTTTTGGGGGGTCATCAATGAGAAGCTGCTGATAGGACGTGGTTTGGGATGTGGGCACAGGCATTAGGGTCCACTATGGATCACAGGATGCCAGGACACAGCTGGGGATGTGGTCAGTGAGAATGTGGCCATGGGGGATGTGGCTTTGGGGGCCACCATCGAGAACATGGGGGTGGAACCCGACTGGGGTGGGGGAATGTGGCCATAGGGGACGGTCCCTGCAGCCATGACTGTGATGTGACCATCGGGGACGTAAAGCTCAGTGAGCAGTGCAGTGCCAGGGCCGGTGACAGGTGACACCCCAGTGTCCCTGCTGTCCCCACCTTCTCGTCGCGGACGTCGTCAGGGTTGGTGGACGCCGGCTTCTCCATGGCCACGAGGCAGAGCAGCTGCAGAAGGTGGTTCTGCATCACGTCCCTGTGGGGAGCCGGCGCTGCCACGGGGTCGGGGGACACGAGGGGACGCGGAGGGGACACGGGGACACCAGGGAACGACCATCCTCACCGGATGATGCCGAAGTCATCGAAGTAGCCGCCGCGGCCCTCGGTGCCAAAGGGCTCCTTGAAGGTGAGCACCACGCAGGCGATGTTGTCGCGGTTCCAGATGGGCCCAAAGATGCGGTTGCCGAACCTGGGGTGGGTGAGGGGTGGCTGAGGAGTCCTGTGCGTGTCCCCCCCGTGTCCCCCCGTGTCCCCAGCCCCTCCCGTGTCCCCGGCGCACCGCAGCACCATGAGGCTCTGCACCATCTCCTTGCCCAGGTAGTGGTCCATGCGGTAGATCTGCTCCTCAGAGAACAGCGAGCTCAGGTGCGCCGACAGCTCCTCCGACGAGCCCAGGTCCCGCCCGAACGGCTTCTCCACAATCACACGGTTCCACCTGGGACAGGGACACAGGCACGTGAGGGCAGGGACAGGGGGACACAGGGGAATATGGGGGGGGACACGAGAGACATGGACACTGGGGAATATGCAGAGACACAGGGGACATGGGACATATGGGAACACGAGGAACATGGAGGGACATGGGGACACATGGGGACACACGGGGAGATGGGGGACATGAGGACACATGGGGACACAGTGGCACACAGGGATACAGTAGGTGTGGGGGTACACGATGCACAAGGACACAGGGATACACAAGGGACATGAGGACACAGGGGGATATGGGGACATGGGAATGTGCAGAGAGACAGGAGGACATGGAATATGGACATGGGTGGACACAGCGGGGACATGAGCATGGGAGGTGGGACACGGTGACAAACCACACCTGTGTCCCCTGCAGTCACACACCTGTGTGTCCCATCCCTGGGTGTGTCCCCATGTCCCCACTCACCCTGGCCCACGCACAGAGCCCTCAGGTGCTGTGTCACAGGTGTGTCCCCATGTCCCCACTTACCCCTGGCCCATGCACAGAGCCCTCAGGTGCTGTGTCACAGGTGTGTCCCCATGTCCCCACTCACCCCTGGCCCATGCACAGAGCCCTCAGGTGCTGTGTCACAGGTGTGTCCCCATGTCCCCACTCACCCTGCCCCACGCACAGAGCCCTCAGGTGCTGTGTCACAGGTGTGTCCCCATGTCCCCACTCACCCCTGGCCCATGCACAGAGCCCTCAGGTGCTGTGTCACAGGTGTGTCCCCATGTCCCCACTCACCCCTGGCCCATGCACAGGGCCCTCAGGTGCTGTGTCACAGGTGTGTCCCCATGTCCCCACTCACCCCTGGCCCACGCACAGAGCCCTCAGGTGCTGTGTCACAGGTGTGTCCCCATGTCCCCACTCACCCCTGGCCCATGCACAGAGCCCTCAGGTGCTGTGTCACAGGTGTGTCCCCATGTCCCCACTCACCCCTGGCCCACGCACAGGGCCCTCAGGTGCTGTGTCACAGGTGTGTCCCCATGTCCCCACTCACCCCTGGCCCATGCACAGAGCCCTCAGGTGCTGTGTCACAGGTGTGTCCCCATGTCCCCACTCACCCCTGGCCCATGCACAGAGCCCTCAGGTGCTGTGTCACAGGTGTGTCCCCATGTCCCCACTCACCCCTGGCCCATGCACAGAGCCCTCAGGTGCTGTGTCACAGGTGTGTCCCCATGTCCCCACTCACCCCTGGCCCATGCACAGGGCCCTCAGGTGCTGTGTCACAGGTGTGTCCCCATGTCCCCACTCACCCCTGGCCCATGCACAGAGCCCTCAGGTGCTGTGTCACAGGTGTGTCCCCATGTCCCCACTCACCCCTGGCCCATGCACAGGGCCCTCAGGTGCTGTGTCACAGGTGTGTACACGCTGGGGGGCAGGGCCAGGTAGAAGAGCCGGTGGGCGCGCTCTCCCCCGGGCAGCCCCCGCAGGTGAGCGTCCAGCGCCCGGAACGAGGCCTCGTCCCCGTACTGACCCCGCACGAAGCTCTGCAGGGACAGGAACTCAGCCAGGCGGGGCCCGTCCTCAGAGGTCACCTATGGGGACACACAGAGACAGGGGACAGGTGAGACAGGGACAGGAACATGGCCAGGCAGGGCCCATCCTCAGGGGTCACCTGTGGGGACAGGGAGGGACAGATGAGGGGACACAAGGCCAGGCAAGGCCTGTCCTTGGGGGTCACCTGGGGACATGTGGGGCCAGAAGAGTTCAGGTGAGGTCAGGAGGGGTCAGAGAAGACAGGTGAAGACAGAGGGGACAGAGAGGGAGAGGTGAGGCCAGGAGGGGACAGAAGGGACAGGTGGGCACAGGTGTCACCTTGAGGTAGGGCAGGGTCTGCTCCCGGATGAGCTCCACGGTGAGGGGCGAGCGGGCGAAGCCGACGACGCGCGTGGCATCGGGGAGGAGCCCGTCCCGGAACAGCCACCTGGGGACAAGGGACAGCGCTGTCACCTGGGTCCCCTGTGTCCCCAAACCCCCCAGGGACACCAGCTTCGGGGGCTGCCTGTCCCAGAAGAGCCTCCTGGGGGACAGCACTGTCCCCTGTGTCCCCAAATCCCCTGGGGACACCCCCAGCATTGTCACCACCCTCCTCTGGGGACACCAGGCCTGGGGTGATGCCAGTGTCACCAACTCTCAGGGTGGTGACACTGCTAATGGTGGCTCCTGTGTCACCCTGGGAGCGGTGACAAAGAGGTGACACAGAGACAGGTGACACAGAGGGGACAGAAGCAGCAAAGGGAGGAACATGGGTCATGCTGGGGACATTGGCAGCCCTGGGGACACTGGGGTCATTCTGGAGACACTGGTGCCAGCTGCTGACACAAATAGCCCTGGGCACAGCAGGGACACACAGCTGTGGTGACACTGGGGACAGCAGACAATGGCAGCACTGCTGACTGGTGCCACTGGGGACAGCAGTGACCAACATTGGTGGCCGCTGTGGACTTGGGGACAGCAGTGACCCCAGAGTGGCCCTGGTGGAGACAGGTGGGGACATTGGTGGCCTTAGGGACATGGTGGCCCTGGTGACAGGAGGGACATTGAGAGCCCTGGTGACCCTTATGGCCTCAGGGTCAGGGCTACATTGGTGGCCTTGGTGACCCTGGGGACAGGTGGGGACATCGATGACCTGGGGACAGGGAGTGGTGGCCCTGGGGACCCTGGTGACAGGTGGAACACAGGTGGCCTTGATGACACCATTGTTCCTATTGTCCCCTCGGTGTCCCCACTGTCCCCAGGTGTCCCCTCAGTGTCCCTGCTGTCCCTGCTGTCCCCAGGTGTCCCTTGGTGTCCTTGCTGTCCCCAGATGTCCCCTTACCAGATCGTGGGGTAAATCTTCTTCCTGGCCAGGTCGCCCTGTGGGGGAGGGGCCGTCAGGGTGGGGGAGGGGCCGGGGCCGCACCCAGCGCTGGCCACGCCCCTCCCCGGAATGTGCTGAGTCAGCGCCGCCACACCTCCCCCCCCCGGGGTGTTTAATTAAGGGGCGTTGGGTAATGGAGTGGGGGAGGGGCGGAGGAGGAAGTTGGGGTGCGCGTGGGGGAGGGGCGGCCCCGCCCTGGCCCCAGGGGGTGACCTGGGGGGGGGAGGGGCAGGCGGGGCACCCCAACTTCTCCCCATCCCCCTGGAGGCATCGGGGTGGCCGCCCCTCCCCCCGTGACCCCAAATAACCCCCCATCACCCCCAAAATGCCCGCAATTCCTCCCCATCCCCCAATTCTCTCCCAACTCCCTTTAGTTTGCCCCAAACCCCCCCCCCGTTCTCCCCAACCCCTTTCACTTCCCCTCAACCTCCCAGCCCCTCCAAAATCCCCCGATCCCCCATCCCCCCCTTATCACTCCCAGTGCTCTAAATCCCCCCATTACCCCCCCAATTTTGCTTCCCCCTTTTTTGCTCCTTCCAGCCACCCCCAATTCCCCACAACTCCTTCATTCCCTCCTCCAGCTCCCCAATTTCTGCCCAAACTCCTCCATCCCTTTCCCAGTCCCCCAATTTCCCCCCCAAACCCCTTCACTCCCCCTTCCAGCTCCCCAACATCCCCCCAAACCCCTTCATTCCACCCCACAAGCCCCAAATTTCTCCCCTAAACCTCTTTTTTCCCTCCTCCAACCCCCTAATTCCAGCCCCCCCAATATCCCCCAAACTCCTTTATTCCCCCATTCCCCAAGTTTCTCCCCCATCACTTTTGTTCCCCCTCTTAGCCCCCCAATTCCCCCCCAGCCCCCCTCATTCCTCCCTAAACCCCTTTATTCTGCCCCATAAACCCCAAATTTCTCCCCCTAAACCCCTTCTTTCCCTCCTCCAGCCGCCCCAGTTCCCTTTTCCTGCACCTCAGTTCCCCCTCAGCCCCCCTGATTTTTCCCCAAACCCTTTTATTCCATGCCATAAGCCCCAAATTTCTCCCCTTAACCCCTTTTTTCCCCTCCTCCAGCCCCCAGTTCCTTTTCCAGCCCCTCAATATCCCCAAACTCCTTTATTCCCCCATGCCCCAAATTTCTCCCCCTAATCACCTTTGTTCCCCTCTAGCCGCCCCAATTCCCCCAGCCCCCTCATTCCTCCCCAAACCCCTTTATTCTGCTCCATAAACCCCATATTTCTCCCCCTAAACCCCTTCTTTCCCTCCTCCAGCCCCTTAGTTCCCTTTTCCAGCACCCCAGTTCCCCCTCAGCCCCCCTGATTTCTCCCCAAACCCCTTTATTCCATGCCATAAGCCCCAAATTTCTCCTCCTAAACCCCTTTTTTCCCCTCCTCCAGCCCCCCAGTTCCCTTTTCCAGCACCCCAATTCCCCCAGTCCCCCTCATTCCTCCCCAAACCCCTTTATTTCACCAGCCAAACCCCACATTTCTGCCTCTAACCTCCTTCACTCCCCCTCCAGCACCCTCAATCCCCCCTAGCCCCCTTCACCTCCCCCCAGAAGGCCGCAGGCACTCACGGAGGCGCCGAGGATGACGAGGACATGGGGGTGGCCCTGCAGGAAGGCTCCGTCCCGGCACAGCTCCTGCCGGAGCATCCCGCACACCTGCGAGCGGCTCAGCTCCGCGCCCGAGCCCGGCGAACCCTCACCTGGGCCCGGCATCGCTCCTGGGGACCGGACCGGCCACTTGGGGGGCAGGTTCGGCCACTTGGGGGGCCGGTTCGGGCACCCCGAGCAGGATTTGGGGAGCAGAGGAGCAGGTTTGGGCACCCCAGGGCAGGATTGGAGGGGTTGTGGGGCAGGGCTGGGATTTGGAGGTTGTGGGGCGGGGCTGGGGCAGCTGAGGAGCGGAATTTGGCACTTGGGGGGCAGGATAAGGAATTGGGGGGCAGGGCTGGGGTGTTGTGGGGCGGGATCGGGGTTTGGGGGTGGGACTGGGCACCAGGGGTCAAGATTTGGGTGATGGGGGCGGGCCGGGGTGGGGCAGGACACGCCCTCCCCCCATTGTGCCCCCCCCAGGATCCCCAAATCCCCCAAACTCCCCACACCCCAGCTGCCCCCTGAAGTGGCGGCGCCGCTGGAGCCGCCGGGATTCCAAAAATCCCCGAGTTCGGTCTAAAAATCCCCGAATTCGGCCCCAAACCGTCCCCGAGCCGCCCGGGCCCCCCGGGAGCCGCCGATGAGCGGCGGCGCTGGCGGCGGCCCGCGGAGATGGTGCAGCCGGGGCCCGAGGCGGAGCCGGCGCTGGCGGAGGCGCTGCAGCGGCTGCGGGCGGAGAACCGCGAGCTGAGGAGTAAGAACTGGGGGGAGCTGGGAGGGACTGGGCCAGACTGGGAGTGTCCCTGGGGCACTGGGGGGCCGTGGGGGTGTCCCCAGTGATGTCCCCCTGTCTTCATTGGTGTCCCGGTATCCCCAGGGCCCTCAATGTCCCCGATGCCCTCAGCACCCCCAGTGCCCCCAACGTCCCCGATGTCCCCAAAGTCCCCATGCCCCGATGTCCCCCGTGTCCTCAAGGTCCCCGATGTGCCCAGTGTCCCCTCCATGTCCCTCATTTCGCCAACATTCCCGATGTCCCCTCAGTGTCCCCTCAGTGTCCCGATGTTTTCAATGTCACAATGGCCCCCAACCCCCCTCCCGATGTCCCCAATGTCCCAACATCCCCAACTGCCCCGTGTCCCCAACCCCTCGCATGTCCCCTGGATGTGCCCGCTGTCCCCAGGTGCTCTGTGTCACTGCACGGAGTCGCTGCGGCAGCGCCTGGAGGAGCTGCGGAAGCTGCAGCTGCAGCGCCGGGGGGAGCGGGAGCTGCTGCGGGGCCGCTGGGGACAGGCCCGGGAGCTGGTGCTGCAGCTGCGGGGACAGCGCGGGGACAGCCGCGGGGACACCCCCGGGGACACCAAGGACACCCCCGGGGACACCAAGGACACCAACAACATCCCCGAGGACACCAAGGACACCCCCGGGGACATCAGGGACTCCCTCAGGGACACACTCAGGGACAATGGGGACATCTGCAGCGACACCCCTGACACCAGCAGCAAGGTATGTGTGCTGTGTCCCCCTCTCCGTGTCCCCTCTGTCCTCCCCCAGTGTCCCCTCCCCCCCCATGTCCTCCTCGTGTCCCCCTGCCCCTTCCCACTGCACTCACCCTGTCCCCCTTGTGTCCCCCAATGTCCTCCCCCCTCCTCCTGTGTCTCCCTGTGTCCCCTCCCTGTCCCCTCAATGTCTTCTGATGTCCCCCAATGTCCCCACAGCCCCTCGAGGCCCCCTCGCTCGGTGTCCCCCCCCCTCGAGGATGTCCCCGCTGTCCTGGAGCCCCCCCAGGCCCCCCCCGGTGCCCCCCCGGAGCCCAGGTGAGCCCCTCCCCCCTGTCCCCAGCCCCTTGGGGCACCCCCCGATGTCCCCAACCCCCCTGACCCCCCCTTGTGTCCCCCCAGCTCTGAGGAGCAGCTGAGGCAGCGCCTGGCGGAGGCTGAGGCTGAGTGAGTTGGGGACATTGGGGACACTTGGGGACAGTCTGGGACACTTGGGGGCACTTTGGGAACACTTTGGGGATGCTGTGGGGTCACCTTGGGGACACCTTCAGACATCTGGGGACACACTGAGGGCTCCTGGGGAAACTTTGGGTCACCTTGGGGACACTTTGGGGACCCCCCAAGCTGGTGGTGGCCACGGCTGAGGGAGGCTGGGGGTGTTGGGGACACTCTGGGGACACTGTCCCCAGGCTGGCGACACTGTGGGTGTGCGTGGGCAGGGTTTGGTGACACCAGTGACCCTTGGTGACATTGAAGACAGGCTGGTGGCTCTGCGGGCAGGGTTTGGTGACACCAGGGGCCCTTGGTGACGTTGTTGTCCTTGGGGACAGGCTGGTGGCCCTGCGGGCAGGGTTTGGTGACACCAGGGGCCCTTGGTGACGTTGTTGTCCTTGGGGACAGGCTGGTGGCCCTGCGGGCGCGCGTGGCCGTGGCCGAGCTCCGGGCTCAGGACGTTTCCCGCGCGGCCGAGCTGCAGCTGCAGGGCCTGCGCCGCCAGCTGGAGGTACCGGGGGGACATGGGGACATGGGGACAGCTGGGGCAGCCCTGGGGACAGGGGGACACCCTGGGGCAGCCCTGGGGACATGGACACAGCCCTGGGGACATGGGGACAGCCCTGGGGCAGCCCTGGGGACAGGGGGACAGCCCTGGGGACAGCCCTGGGGACATGGACACAGCCCTAGGGACATGGGGACAGCCCTGGGGCAGCCCTGGGGACAGGGGGACAGCCCTGGGGACAGCCCTGGGGACATGGACACAGCCCTAGGGACATGGGGACAGCCCTGGGGCAGCCCTGGGAACACCCTAGGGACAGCCCTGGGGACATGGACACAGCCCTAGGGTCATGGGGACAGCTGGGGACACCCTGGGGACATGGGGACACCCTGGGGCAGCCCTGGGGACATGGGGACAGCTGGGGACAGCCCTGGGGACCCTGGAGACAGCCCTGGGGACAATAGGGACAACATTGAGGTGACTTTGGGGACAGCTGGGGACTGCCCTGAGGTGACTCTGGGGTCAGCTGGGGACAGCCCTGGAGCACTGGGCACAGCGCTGGGGACATGGGGACAGCCCTGGGGCAGCCCTGGGGACAATGGGGACAGCTGGGGACAATGGGGATAGCCTTGAGGCAACTCTGGGGACAGCTGGGGACAGCCCTGGAGACACTGGGCACAGCGCTGGGGACACTGGACATACCTGGGGATAGCTGGGGACACTCAGAGGGTGACAGCGTCCCTGTCCCCAGCAGGACAAGGCGCAATGCCACAGGGGGTGACAGTGTCCCTGTCCCTGTCCCCAGCAGGACAAGGCCCAGGTGCAGGCACAGGTGACGTCGCTGCTGGGGGAGCTGCGGGAGAGCCAGAACCGGCTGGAGCGGAGCCGGGCGGAGCGGGAGCACCTGGAGCGCAGGTGGGGACACCTGGGGGACACCTGGGGACACCGGGGACACCGGGGGGACATGGGGGTGGCATAGGGCGCTTGGGTCAGGGACTGTCCCCAAGGGGAGGGGACACCGCAGCAGAGCCGGGCGGAGCGGGAGCACCTGGAGCGCAGGTGGGGGTGACACCTGTGCAGGTGACAGCGGGTGACACCTGTGCAGGTGGGGGTGACACCTGTGCAGGTGACATGGGGTGACACCTGTGCAGGTGGGGCTGACACCTGTGCAGGTGACTGGGTGGCACTGGAGTGTCACGGGGCTCAAGGGGTGCTGGGTGGTGTCACCAGCTCAGGGAGGTGACACTGGGTGACACAGCCCAAGGGATGCCAGGTGGTGCCACCAGTTTGAGGAGGTGGCACTGGCACAGGGTGACAGTGGGGTGGCACAGGGTGACAGTGGGGTGACAGTGGACATGGGGTGCCACAGGGTGACAATGGTGTGGCACAGGATGACAGTGGGGTGGCACAGGTGACAATGGTGTGGCACAGGGTGACAGTGGGGTGGCACAGGGTGACACTGGGGTGACAGTGGGGTGGCACAGGGTGACAGTGGGGTGGCACAGGTGACAATGGTGTGACACAGGGTGACAGTGGGGTGGCACAGGGTGGCACTGGGTGACAGTGGGGTGGCACAGGGTGACAGTGGGGTGGCGCAGGGTGACAGTGGGGTGGCACAGGGTGACAATGGGGTGGCACAGGGTGACAGTGGGGTGGCACAGGTGACAGTGGTGTGGCACAGGGTGACAGTGGGGTGGCACAGGGTGGCACAGGGTGACAGTGGGGTGGCACAGGGTGACAGTGGGGTGACAGTGGGGTGGCACAGGGTGACAATGGTGTGGCACAGGGTGACAGTGGGGTGGCACAGGGTGACAGTGGGGTGACAATGGGGTGGCACAGGGTGACAGTGGGGTGGCACAGGGTGACAATGGGGTGGCACAGGGTGACAGTGGGGTGGCACAGGGTGACAGTGGGGTGGCACAGGGTGACAGTGGGGTGACAGTGGGGTGGCACAGGGTGACAGTGGGGTGGCACAGGTGACAATGGTGTGGCACAGGGTGACAGTGGGGTGGCACAGGGTGACAGTGGGGTGGCACAGGGTGACAGGGTGACAGTGGGGTGGCACAGGTGACAGTGGGGTGGCACAGGGTGACAGTGGGGTGGCAATGGTGTGGCACAGGTGACAATGGGGTGGCACAGGTGACAGTGGGGTGGCACAGGGTGACAGTGGGGTGCCGCTGGTGTCCAGGGCCCGCAGTGACGCCGAGCGGTGCCAGCAGCTGGAGGAGGTGACCCAGGGCCACCAGGTGCAGCTGGACCAGCTGCGGCTGCAGGTGACAAACCTGGAAACCGCCCTGAGGGTGGAGCGGCGCGGGGCCACCGAGGAGAAGTGAGTGACAACGGGGACACCAGGAGGAGTGAGGGACAATGGGGACATGGGGGGGACGTGGGCAGGGGTGGCACCTGGGGACACCCACTGATGCCCCCTGTGTCCCTCCCTGTCCCCTGTGTCCCAGGTGGAAGCTGGTGGAGCTCGAGGCCACCTGTCCCAATGAAGGGACATGGAGGGGGGCGGTGACACTCCCAATATCCCCAATGTCCCCACTGCAGGCCACCTGTCCCTGATGGTGTCCCCAGTGTCCTTGATGATGTCCCCCATGTCCCCTTGATGTCCCCAGTGTCCTCAATATCCTCAATGTCCCCAATCAATGTCCCAATGTCTCCTCGATGTTGTCAGTGTCCCCTCAATGTCCCCAATGTCCCAGGTGGAAACTGGTGCAGCTGCAGGCCTCCTGTCCCCTCAGTGTCCCCAGTGTCCCCTCAGTGTCCCCAGTGTCCCCTCAGTGTCCCCTGTCGCCCCCAGGCGGAAGCTGGTGCAGCTGCAGGCCGCCTACCACCACCTGTTCCAGGAGTACGACGCTCACATCAAGGCCAGCCTGGAGGGGGACAAACGGAGCCAGGTGAGGGACAGGGACACCAGGGACAGCTGGGGACACCAGGGGACACCGGGAGACACACAGGGTCACGTCCCATCCCTTGGGGACCCCAGGGTGGCCCCTTGTCCTCTGTGTCATTCTCCTGGGGACCCTGCAGTGGCACCTTGGCCCCGTCCCAACCCCTTGGGGACACCTGGAATGTCCCTTGGGTGATCCAGGTGCCCTCAGGTGTCCCCCAGGTGTCACTATACTGCCCCAGGTGACACAGGAGCAGTGGCCAAGGCCACACTGGGGGTGACACAGGTGACACTTCCCAGGTGACACCGTCCCCTGCAGGTGGCCCAGGAGCAGCTCCGGGCAGCTGAGGCTGCGCTGAGGGGCCTGGGGGTGACAGAGGTGTCCCCCAGGTGACCCCCAGGTGCCATTGTCACACCCATGTGCCATTGTCACTCCCAGGTGACATCCTGGAGGTGACAGAGGTGACCCCAGGTGCCATTGTCACCCCCAGGTGATGCAGGAGCAGCTCTGGGCAGCCAAGGCCGTGCTGGGGGGCAGTGGCGGGGGGGGTTGGGGGGTGTCACAGGGGGCACAGGTGAGACAGGTGATCTCCCAGGTGACACAGATGTCACAGGTCACCCCTCAGGTGACACAGGTGGTGTCCCAGGTGACACAGATGTCACAGGTCACCCCTCAGGTGACACAGGTGGTGTCCCAGGTGATCTCCGAGGTATCCCAGGTGATGTCCCAGGTGACACAGATGATCTCCCAAGTGTCCCAGGTGTCCCAGATGATATCACAGGTGTCCCAGGTGACCCCTTAGGTGTCCTAGGTGGTCTCTCAGGTGTCCCAGGTGTGTCCCAGGTGAGGTGCCAGGCAATCTCTCAGGTGTCCCAGCTGTCCCAGCTGTGTCTCAGGTGTGTCCCAGATGATCTCTCAGGTGTCCCAGCTGTCCCAGCTGTGTCCCAGGTGTGTCCCAGGTGATCTCTCAGGTGTCCCAGGTGTCCCAGGTGTCCCAGCCGTGTCCTAGGTGATCTCTCAGGTGTCCCAGCAGTGTCCCAGCTGTGTCCCAGGTGTCCCAGCAGTGTCCCAGCTCTGTCCCAGCCGTGTCCCAGGTGTCCCAGCCGTGTCCCAGCCGTGTCCCAGCCGTGTCCCAGCTGTCCCAGCCGTGTCCCAGCCGTGTCCCAGCTGTCCCCGCTGCCGTCCCTCCCCCGCAGGTGACGCAGGAGCAGCTCCGCGCTGCCGAGGCCGCTCTGGCTCTCAAGCAGGAGCTCATCGATCGCCTCAAGGCCGAGGCCGAGCGCCAGCGGGCGGCGCTGGAAACCATCCCAGTGCTGCAGGCCCAGGTGCGGCTGGGGGCTGGGGGTCCTGGGGGGCTGGGGACCCTGGGGGTCCTGGGGGCTGGGGGACCCTGGGGTCCTGGGGCGTCCCGGGGCTGGGGGGACCCTGGGGGCGTCCTGGGGGGGCTGGGGGACCCTGGGGGGGTCCTGGGGGGCGTCCCGGGGGGGCCCTGAGTCCCCTGACCCTCCTCCAAACCCAGGTCGATGTCCTCAAGGTGGGTCTGGGGGGATCTGGGAGGATCAAGGGGGATTTGGGGGTTCCCAGAGGGGTTTGAGGGGTCCTGGGGAGGGTCCTGCCCCCCGACCCCCAAATCTTCCCTGCCCCCACTCCCGGCTGACACCCCCAGGGTGGATTTCAAGGCAGAGCAGAGGGAGTTTTGGGGGGGCCCAGTGGGATTTGGGGAATTCGGGAGATCCTGGAGGGGTCCTGACCCCAACTCCCCCTAAAATCCAGGCTGACATCTGCAAGGCAGAGCCAGGGGAGGTCTGGGGAGATTCTGGGGTTCCCTGAGGGATTTTGGGGGATGTCCTGGGGGGGTCTGACCTCCTGGTGATTTCCCGTGATTTCCGGTGGACGTGGGTTCCTGAGGGGCTCTGATGGATTTGGGGTCCTGGTGGACGTGGAGGTTCCTGGTGGGATTTGGGTTCCCTGGGGATTTGGGGGTCCTGACTCGTTGGGGTTCCCCGTGGGGATTCGCGGATGTTGGCCCTGGGATTTGGGGTCCTGGTGGATTTGGGGTTCCTGGTGGGTTTGGGGGTTCCCGGGGATTTGGGGTTCCGGTGGATTTGGGGGTTCCCTGTGGGATTTGGGGTCCCGGTGATTTGGGGTTCCGGTGGGATTTGGGTTCCGTGGTCGGGATTTGGGGGTTCCCTAGTGGGATTTGGGGGCTCCCCGGTGGGATTTGGGGTTCCCCGGTGGGATTTGGGGTTCCCGGTGGGATTTGGGGGCTCCCCGGTGGGATTTGGGGGTTCCCCGGTGGGATTTGGGGTTCCCCGGTGGGGTTTGGGGGTTCCCCGGTGTTGTTTGGGGGCTCCCCGGGGCTCGGGGCGCGCTGACCGCCCCCGCGTGCCCAGGCCGACATTTACCGGGCGGATTTCGAGGCGGAGCGCGCGGCGCGGGAGGAGCTGCACGGGCAGCGGGAGGCGCTGCAGGAGGAGCTGAACCAGCTGCGGCTGCGGCTCGGCGGGGACGGCGCCCGGTACGGCCCTGAGCCCCAAAACACCCCCAAAATACCCCAAAAACATCCCAAAAATACCCTAAAACCACCCCAGAACACCCCAAAAATACCACAGAAATCCCCTAGACACCCCCAAAACACCCCGGAACACCCCAAAACCAGCCCAAACACCCTGGAACACGCCGGAAACAGCCCAAAAACATCCCAAACACCCAAAAACAGCCCAAAAACACCCCCAAAACACCCCGGAAACATCCCAAAAGTACCCCGGAAACAGCCCAAAAATACCCCAAAACACCCTGGAACACCCCGGAACACCCCAAAAGCACTCCAAGACACCCCCAAAACCACTCCAGAATACCCCCATCACACCCCAAAAATACCCTAAAACACCCCCAAACCACTGTAAAACCAGCCCAGAACACCCCAAAACCCCCCAAATCACACCAAGAGACCCCAACTTCCCCCAAACTCCCTCAACACCTGCAAAACAACCAAACCCCCAAAATCTCTGCCAGAACACCCTCAGGGACCACAACAAAAGCCCCGCTCTAAACCTACCCCAAAACACCCAGAGCACCCCAAAACCACCCCCAGGGACCCCCCTGTTCCCCCCCCCCCTTCCCTGACATCCCCCAGACCCCCCAAAATCCCTCCCCGACCCCCCCAAACCCCCGGGGCGTCCCCTCCAGAATCTCTTGAGGCCCCCCCAAAACCGTCCCTTAACCCCAACGCCCCCCAAAACAACCCCTGCCCCTCCTCCAACCCCTCCCGGCCCCCCCAAAGCCCCAGAGTCCCCCCGGAGACCCCCAAAATCCCCCAAAATCCTGCAGGGCCCGTCTGGAGGAGATGCGGAACCGGCACTCGGAGCCGCCGCCGGCCCCGGCCCCGGCGGGGGGTGAGTACAAAGGGGGGGCCCCCGCACCCCCAAATCCCTCCTGGGGGAGGGGCAGGGCCTGACCCCGCCCCTCGCCCCTCCCCCCGCAGGTTTTGGGGCGCTCCTGCCGCCCCCCGAGGAGGGGCCCGACCTGTGCTGCCCCAAGTGCCAGTACAAGGCTCCGGACATGGACACGCTGCAGATCCACGTCATGGACTGCATCAAGTGAGGGGGGGGCCCCAACCCCCGGCACCCCAAAAACACCCCCGGGGGCTCCCCAAAATCCCCGGGAGCCTCAACCCAGCGGCAACCCCAAAATCCCCCCCAAACCCCCAAATATTCCTTTGGGAATCTCCTCAGTGCATCCACATCATGGACTGAATCAGGTGTGGGGGGAGCACCCCAAAATCACCCCAGGGGCACCCCAAAAGCCCCCAGGAGCCTCAGCCTGGGGGTTTGAGGCTCAGGAACCCCAAAATCCCCCAAAATTCTTCTGGGGATCTCCTCACTGGATGCACGTAAAGGATTGAATCAGGTGGGGTGGGGGCACCCCAAAAACCCCCACGTGGAACCCCCAGATTCCCCCGGAACCCCAAAACCCCCCTAGACACCCCAAAACCCCACGAGGAGGCCCCTCACCCTCCCAAATCCCCCCTCCCCAAAATCCCCCTGGGACCTCCCCAAGGTTTTGGGGTGTCCCCCCCCCATCCCCCGTCAATAAATGCTCCCCAAATTTGTTTGAAATCACTTTTATTGCCCCATTTCTGGGGGGTTCCCGCCGCCCCCCCAAAACCCGGAGCCCTCCAACCCCCCCCTCACTGAGGAGGGGTCTCGGCCCCTCCCCCACCCCCACGGGGGGTTTTGGGGGGGGGCGTCACGCGGGGGAGGATTTTGGGGGTGCGGGGGTGGGGGGGGCTTCACCCGCTGCTCATCGGGCAGAGCCTGGGGGGAGGGGGGAGATGATTTGGGGGGGAGTCCCCAAAAAAGGGGGTCCGGGGAGGATTTTGGGGACCCCCCCCATTGTGCAGAGCTGGGGTTGGGATTTTGGGGGCCTCCCCGGGGGGATTCTGGGGGGTTGGGCAGAGATTTGGGGAGGTTTTGGGGTCCCCTGGAAGGGGGGTGGGAGGGGCGTTTGACCCGATTTTGGGGGGGGGTCTGACCTGATTTTGGGGTCGGCTTTGATGGGATTTTGGGGGTTTTTGGCCACAGCCGAGCCCCGGGGGTTTTTGGGGGTTTCTTTGGGATCCCCTAAAAGGGGGCTCGGGGTGCCTCTGCCCCAACTTTGGGGTTTTCTTTGGGAGCTGCTGGGGTTTCCCCCAGTTTGGGGATTTTTTTCGGGGCTGGGGGTGGGGTCGCTCCTTTAGAAGGGCGCTCGGGGCGGCTCCGGGGTGTCCCGGGGCTGTCGGGGCGCGGGGGCGCCCCCCGGGGGGGCACCTCGATCAGCCGCGGTTTGTCGATGACCCGCGCGCCGCGGGGCCCCTTCTCCACCACGCCCACGATCCAGGCCTGCAGCCCCTCGGCGCGGCCCGGCGCCTTCAGCTCGGCGCAGAAACGCGCGGCCTGGGCGCGGGGCAGCACCACCAGCAGCCCCCCTGCCAGGAGATGGGCATGTGGGGGATCCGGCCTCGGGCTCCTTCCCCCCCGTTTTCCCCTCCCTTCTCTGGTTTTTGGGGTTTTCTCCCCGTTTTTAGGGTCCTGCCACAGCTCCCCCTGCTGCCAGGGCAGATCCAATGCGCCCCCATTAACCCCCCCCTTATCAGAGCCCTCCCAGTTTTTGGGGTCCCCATCCCGTTTGTGGTGTCCTTTACCCTGTTCTTGGGGTCCCCATCCCGTTTTGGGGTATCTTATACCATTTTTAGTGTCCCTTATGCTTGTTTTGGGGTCCCTTTTTCCATCTCCCACCACCGCGCAGAGCGCCCCCTACTGGCCCGGCTGACCCAATACCCGCTCCATTGACAACCCCCTCCAATTTTTGGGGTTCCCTCCCCATCTCTAGGATCTGTCCCCTCACTTTCGAGCCTCCCTCCCCCATTTCTGAGGCCCCCTCCCTATTTTTGGGCTATTTCTCCCCATTCCCAGGGTCCTGCCATACACAGCGCCCCCTGCAGGCCGGGAGGACCCAGTGCCCACGCACATCAACCCACACCATTTTCGGGGTCCCCAACCCCATTTCCGGGCTCCCCAACAAAATTTCTGGGTCCCCAATCCCATTTCTGGGCTCCCAAACCCCATTTCCAGGTCTCCAGTCCCATTTCTGGCTCCCTATTCCCATTTCCGCCTCCCCAGTCCCATTTCTGGGCTCCCCTATTCCCATTTCCATCTTCCCGTTCCCATTTCCAGCTCCCCCAGTCCCATTTCCATCGCCCCAGTCCCATTTCCATCTCCCCATTCCCATTTCCATCGCCCCAGTCCCATTTCCATTTCCCCCATTCCCATTTCCACCTCCCCATTCCCATTTCCATCTCCCCCATTCCCATCTCCCCAGTCCCATTTCCATCTCCCCCAGTCCCATTTCCATCTCCCCAGTCCCATTTCCATCTCCCCATTCCCATTTCCATCTCCCCAGTCCCATTTCCATCTCCCCATTCCCATCTCCCCATTCCCATTTCCATCTCCCCATTCCCATTTCCATCTCCCCAGTCCCATTTCCATCTCCCCATTCCTGTTTCCTCTCCCCATTCCCATCTCCCCATTCCCATTTCCATCTCCCCAGTCCCATTTCCACCTCCCCATTCCCATTTCCATCTCCCCATTCCCATTTCCATCTCCCCAGTCCCATTTCCATCTCCCCAGTCCCATTTCCATCGCCCCATTCCCATTCCCATCTCCCCATTCCCATTCCCATCTCCCCGTTTCCCATTCCCCATTCCCATTCCCCGTTCCGTTCGTTTCCCCATTCCCATTTCCCGTTCCCGTTTCCCCGTCCCCGGCCGTACCCGAGGTCTCGGGGGCCGTCCCCTGCAGCAGCCCCCCGCGGCCCCCGCAGGCCTTGCTGACGGCGGCCATCTTGGCAATGACGGGCAGGTTGTGGATGACGAAGGCCACGTCGAGGCGCTGCTGCGCCGCCAGGGCGCGCGCGTGGCCCAGCACCCCGAACCCCGTCACGTCGGTGGCCGCGTGCGCCCCGAACGCCCGCATCAGCCCCGCCGCTGCGGGAGGGGACACGCCTGTCACCTCACACGGCCCCCGGCAGCACGGGGACCCAGGGGTGCCTCTGGGGACACTCAGCATGGCACAAGGACAGCGGGGTGGCTTTGGGACACCCAGCATGGCACAGGGACACTCAGCATGGCACAGGGACAGCAGGGTGCCTCTGGGGACACCCAGCATGGCCTAGGGACACCCGGGGGTGGCTCTGGGGACACCCAGCATGGCACAGGGACACCTGGGGGTGCCTCTGGGGACACCCAGCATGGCCTAGGGACACTCAGCATGGCACGGGGACAGCAGCGGTGGCTCTGGGGACACCCAGCATGGCACAGGGACAGCGGGGTGGCTTTGGGGTCACCCAGCATGGCCTAGGGACACCCAGCATGGCCTAGGGACACCCAGCATGGCACAGGGACACCCGGGGATGGCTCTGGGGACACCCAGCATGGCACGGGGACAGCGGGGTGGCTCTGGGGACACTCAGCATGGCACGGGGACAGCAGGGTGCCTCTGGGGACACCCAGCATGGCCTAGGGACACCCGGGGGTGGCTCTGGGGACACCCAGCATGGCACAGGGACACCTGGGGGTGCCTCTGGGGACACCCAGCATAGCACAGGGACAGCGGGGTGCCTCTGGGGACACCCAGCATGGCCTAGGGACACCCAGCATGGCACAGGGACACCCAGGGGTGGCTCTGGGGACACCCAGCATGGCATGGGGACAGCAGGGTGCCTCTGGGGACACCCAGCATGGCACAAGGACAGCGGGGTGGCTTTGGGGACACCCAGCATAGCACAGGGACACCCAGGGGTGGCTTTGGGGACACCCAGCATAGCACAGGGACACCCAGCATGGACGAGGACAGCGGGGTGCCTCTGGGGACACCCAGCATGGCACAGGGACACCCAGGGGTGGCTCTGGGGACACCCAGCATGGCACAGGGACACCTGGGGGTGCCTCTGGGGACACCCAGCATGGCCTAGGGACACCCAGCATGGCACAGGGACACCCGGGGGTGGCTCTGGGGACAGCCAGCATGGCACGGGGACAGCGGGGTGCCTCTGGGGACACTCAGCATGGCACGGGGACAGCGGGGTGGCTTTGGGGACACCCAGCATAGCACAGGGACAGCGGGGTGGCTTTGGGGACACCCAGCACGGCACGGGGACAGCGGGGTGCCTCTGGGGACACCCAGCATGGCCTACAGACACCGGGGGTGGCTCTGGGGACACCCAGCATGGCACAGGGGCACCCAGGGGTGGCTCTGGGGACACTCAGCATGGCATAGGGACACCTGGGGGTGGCTCTGGGGACACCCAGCATTGCCTAGGGACATTCAAGGGTGGCTTTGGGGACACCCAGCATGTTCTAGGGACACCTGGGGGTGGCTCTGGGGACACCTAGCATAGCCTGGGGCACCCGGGGGTGGCTCTGGCGACATCTGGGGTGGCTTCAGGGACTCCCTGGAGTGGCTTTGGGGACAACCAGCATGACTTAGGGACACCCGAGGGTGGCTTTGGGGACATCTGGGGTGGTTTCAGGGACTCCCTTGATAGCTTTGGGGACACCTAGCATGGCCTAGGGACACCCTGCAGTGGTTTTAGGGACTCCCCCGGTGGCTTTGGGGACATCCTGCAATGGCTTCAGGGACTCCCCTGGAGGCTTTGTGTTTCCTGGGGTGGCTTTGGGCACCCCTGGAGTGGCTCTGGGGACATCTGGCGTGGCTTTAGGGACCACCCTGATCACTCTGGGGTCTATGGACACGCTAGAATGAGTCTGGGGACACCCGTGGTGGCCTTGGAAACCCCTGGGGACATCTGGGTTGGCTTTGAGGACCCGCGGGGTGGCTTTTGTCCCCAGTGTCACCCACCGGTGCGGTTGAGCGTGGCCATGCTGGACACGGCCTCCTGATAGGCCAGCTCCACCTCCTCCCGTGTCACCACCAGCTTGATCTTGTTCCAGCGCTCGGGCTGCGGGGACAGGGAGGGGACAGGGAGGGGACAGCGTCAGGGACAGCCGCAGTGCCCTTGGGGACACACCCACGGCACACGGCGGTCCCCTCGGGGGTGGCTTTGGGGACATCTCAGGTGGTTTTGGGTCCCACTTTGGCTCCTCCTGGGGACACCTGGGTGTGTCCAGACCCACAGGAGGTGCCCTTGGGGACACAGGGCTGGCCCCCCGCGGTGTCCCCATGTCCCCTCCCAGGTCCCCTCAGTGTCACTCACGATGTCCAGCCACTGGTGTGCGGTGACAGCCATGTGTGTCCCCAAGGGCTTGGTCAGCACCAGGACGTCCCCAGGCACGGCACTGTCCGGCCTGGGCAGGGCTGGGGTCAGCACGGGACACTCCCTGTCCCCAAACCCCGCCCCAAAGCCCACCCTATACCCCTGCCTCCTGTCCCCAAACCCCACCCCCATACCCCTGCCTCCTGTCCCCAAGCCCCACCCCATGTCACTAAATCCTGCCCCATCTCACCAAACCCTGCCCCATGTCCCTAAACCCCACCTCCTGTCCCAAAACCCTCCCCAATCCCCAAACCCCACCCCAGTCCCTAAACCCCGCCCCCTGCCCCCAAACCCCTCCCCAACCCCAAAACCCCACCCCCATGTCCCCAAACCCTGCCCCCATGTCCCCAAACCCCCCCCCATGTCCCCAAACCCCGCCCCACGTGCCCAGGCCCTGCCTCAAGCCCCGCCTGTCACTCAGGACAAACCCACTTGATTGACAGCAGTAGCCCCACCCTGTCCCCAAGCCCCACCCACCATTCATGAGAATCTCACTTGATTGACATATGGCCATGGCCACACCCTCCTAAGCCCCACCCATCATGCAAATGATGGCTTTGATTGACAGTAGTGCCCCCCCGCCCCATCTCTCACACAAAATGACGACAGGTGCAATCCCTCATCACAGATGATTCGCGTTGAGACAGTGACCCCCCCATACAAGGGTTGAGCAGGTCGCATGTGGCCCGCCTCCTCCTCACGATGATGATACTCCTTGCGTTGGCACAGGACAGCGTCCTGGCCCGTCACCCTGCCCTGTACCCTGGGTCTGCGTCACCTGGTCCCTGTCCCCGGGTCCTGTCACCTGGGTCCCTGTCCTCTGGGCCCGTCCCCTGAGCCCTGGGTCGCTGTCAGCCTGGTCATGTCACCCTGTCCCTGCCCCTGGCACAGACGGGTCCCTGTCACCCTGGGTCCCTGTCACTCCTGGGTCCCTGTCCCTGTCATCTGTCCTGTCATGGGTCCCTGTCACTTACCCTGGGTCCCTGTCACCCTCCTCACTGTCCCACCACCCTGGGTCCCTGCCACCCCAGTGTCCCTTCACCTCCTGGTCCTCACCCCTCAGTGTCCTGTCACCTCTGTGTCCATCATGTCTCTGTCACCCCATGGTCCCTGTTACCATCCCATGTCCCCTGTCACCTCCTGTGTCCCTGTCACCTCCTGTGTCCTGTTACCCCTTAGTGTCCCAGTCACCCCCATGTCACTCTGACCCACCCCAATACACCTGTAATCCTCCTATCTCTGCCACCTCCATGTCCCTGTCCCCAACGTGTCACTGTGACCCCCATCTGTGTCACTGTCACCTCCATGTGTCCCCATCATCCCTTGTCCCTGTGCCACCTGATCTCAGTGCCGCCCCCACGTCCCCTCTCCCCACCATGCCACTGTGACACCCCCATCCATGTCACTGTCACCCCTGTGCTGCCTAATGTCACTGTTACCCCCTGGCACACTGACCCCACTGTGTCACTGTCCCCCTGTGCCCTGGGCCTCCCAAGTCTGTCCCTGTCCCCATCCTGCCCTCACCACACCCCTGTCCTGCCCTGTGTCCCTGTGCCCCTTCCACATCCCTGCCACCCCTTCATGTCCTTGTCACCACCCTGCCACCCCCAGACACCGGGGCTCCCCAAATTCCCGGGAGCCTCAACTCAGCGGCAACCCCAAAATCCCCCAAACCCCCAAATATTCCTTTGGGAATCTCCTCAGTGCATCCACATCATGGACTGAATCAGGTGTGGGGAGCACTAAAATCACCCCAGGGGCACCCCAAAGCCCCCAGGAGCCTCAGCCTGGGGTTTGAGGCTCAGGAACCCCAAAATCCCCCAAAATTCTTCTGGGGATCTCCTCACTGGATGCACGTAAGGGATTGAATCAGGTGGGGTGGGGGCACCCCAAAAACCCCCACGTGGAACCCCCAGATTCCCTGGACCCCAAACCCCTAGACACCCCAAAACCCCACGAGAGGCCCCTCACCCTCCCAAATCCCCCTCCCAAAATCCCCCTGGGACCTCCCCAAGGTTTTGGGGTGTCCCCATCCCCCGTCAATAAATGCTCCCCAAATTTGTTTGAAATCACTTTTATTGCCCCATTTCTGGGAGTTTCGCCCCCCAAAACCCGGAGCCTTCAACCCCCTCACTGAGGGGGTCTCGGCCTCCCCCACCCCCACGGGGGTTTTGGGGGCGTCACCGGGGGAGGATTTTGGGGGGTGCGGGTGGGGGGCTTCACCTGCTGCTCATCGGGCAGAGCCTGGGGGAAGGGGGGAGATGATTCGGGGGAGTCCCAAAAAAGGGTCCGGGGAGGATTTTGGGGACCCCCATTGTGCAGAGCTGGGGTTGGGATTTTGGGGCCTCCCCCGGGGATTCTGGGGTTGGGCAGAGATTTGGGGTCCCCTGGAAGGGTGTGGGGGGGCGTTTGACCCGATTTTGGGGGGTCTGACCTGATTTTGGGGTCGGCTTTGATGGGATTTTGGGGTTTTTGGCCTGGCCGAGCCCCGGGGGTTTTTGGGGTTTCTTTGGGATCCCCTAAAAAGGGGGCTCGGGGTGCCTCTGCCCCAACTTTGGGGTTTTCTTTGGGAGCTGCTGGGGTTTCCCCCAGTTTGGGGATTTTTTCGGGGGTGGGGTCGCTCCTTTAGAAGGGCGCTCGGGGCGGCTCCGGGGTGTCCGGGGCTGTCGGGGCGGGGGCGCCCCAGGGGCACACTCGATCAGCCGCGGTTTGTCGATGACCCGCGCGCCGCGGGGCCCCCTTCTCCACCACGCCCACGATCCAGGCCTGCAGCCCCTCGGCGCGGCCCGGCGCCTTCAGCTCGGCGCAGAAACGCGCGGCCTGGGCGCGGGCACCACCAGCAGCCCCCTGCCAGGAGATGGGCATGTGGGGATCCGGCCTCGGGCTCCTTCCCCCCCGTTTTCCCCTCCCTTCTCTGGTTTTTGGGGTTTTCTCCCCGTTTTAGGGTCCTGCCACAGCTCCCCCTGCTGCCAGGGCAGATCCAATGCGCCCCCATTAACCCCCTTATCAGAGCCCTCCCAGTTTTTGGGGTCCCCATCCCGTTTGTGGTGTCCTTTACCCTGTTCTTGGGGTCCCCATCCCGTTTTGGGGTATCTTATACCATTTTTAGTGTCCCTTATGCTTGTTTTGGGGTCCCTTTTCCCATCTCCCACCACCGCGCACAGCGCCCCCTGCTGGCCCGGCTGACCCAATACCCGCTCCATTGACAACCCTCCAATTTTTGGGGTCCCCTCTCCATCTCTAGGATCTGTCCCCTCACTTTCGAGCCTCCCTCCCCCATTTCTGAGGCCCCCCCCCCTCCCTATTTTTGGGCTATTTCTCCCCATTCCCAGGGTCCTGCCATGATGCACAGCGCCCCCTGCAGGCCGGGAGGACCCAGTGCCCACGCACATCAACCCACGCCATTTTCGGGGTCCCCAATCCCATTTCCGGGCTCCCCAACAAAATTTCTGGGTCCCCAGTCCCATTTCTGGGCTCCCAAACCCCATTTCCAGGTCCCCAGTCCCATTTCTGGCTCCCTATTCCCATTTCCGGCTCCCTATTCCCATTTCCGCCTCCCCAGTCCCATTTCTGGGCTCCCCTATTCCCTTTTCCCTCTCCCCAGTCCCATTTCCATCTCCCCCAGTCCCATTTCCTCTCCCCATTCCCATTTCCTCTCCCCATTCCTGTTTCCTCTCCCCAGTCCCATTTCCTCTCCGCAGTCCAATTTCCATCACCCCATTTCCATTTCCCCCATTCCCGTTGCCTGTCCCCATTCCCATTTCCATCTCCCCCATTCCCATTTCCATCTCCCCATTCCCATTTCCATCTCCCCCATTCCCATTTCCATCTCCCCATTCCTGTTTCCTCTCCCCATTTCCATCTCCCCAGTCCCATTTCCATCTCCCCCATTCCCATTTCCTCTCCCCATTCCCGTTTCCCTCTCCCCATTCCCATTTCCATCTCCCCAGTCCCATTTCCATCTCCCCATTCCTGTTTCCTCTTCCCGTTCCCATTTCCATCTCCCCCATTCCCATTTCCATCTCCCCATTCCCATTTCCATCGCCCCATTCCCATTTCCATCTCCCCATTCCTGTTTCCTCTCCCCATTTCCATCTCCCCATTCCCATTTCCATCGCCCCATTCCCATTTCCATCTCCCCATTCCTGTTTCCTCTCCCCATTTCCATCTCCCCATTCCCATTTCCATCTCCCCATTCCCATTTCCATCTCCCCCAGTCCCATTTCCATCTCCCCATTCCCATTCCCATCTCCCCATTCCCATTTCCATCTCCCGCTTTCCCCATTCCCGTTTCCCCATTCCCGTTTCCCCGTTCCCGTTTCCCCGTCCCCGGCCGTACCCGAGGTCTCGGGGGCCGTCCCCTGCAGCAGCCCCCCGCGGCCCCCGCAGGCCTTGCTGACGGCGGCCATCTTGGCGATGACGGGCAGG
The DNA here is from genome assembly GCA_030060385.1 of Muscicapa striata striata. Classification (NCBI taxonomy): domain Eukaryota; kingdom Metazoa; phylum Chordata; class Aves; order Passeriformes; family Muscicapidae; genus Muscicapa; species Muscicapa striata. The sequence goes on along the minus strand of JAREIS010000223.1, from coordinate 2,092,929 downwards.
TTGTGGATGACGAAGGCCACGTCGAGGCGCTGCTGCGCCGCCAGGGCGCGCGCGTGGCCCAGCACCCCAACCCGTCACGTCGGTGGCCGCGTGCGCCGAACGCCCGCATCAGCCCCGCCGCTGGCGGGGACACGCCTGTCACCTCACACGGCCCCGGCAGCACGGGGACCCAGGGGTGGCTTTGGGGACACCCAGCATGGCACAAGGACAGCGGGTGCCTCTGGGGACACCCAGCATGGCCTAGGGACACCCAGCATGGCACAGGGACACCGTGGGGTGCCTCTGGGGACACCCAGCACGGCACGGGACAGCAGGGTGCCTCTGGGGACACCCAGCATAGCACAGGGACAGCGGGGTGCCTCTGGGGACACCCAGCACGGCCTAGGGACACTCAGCATGGCACAGGGACAGCGGGGTGGCTTTGGGGACACCCAGCATAGCACAGGGACAGCAGGGTGCCTCTGGGGACACCCAGCATGGCCTAGGGACACCCAGCATGGCACAGGGACACCCAGGGGTGGCTCTGGGGACACCCAGCATGGCACAGGGACAGCAGGGTGCCTCTGGGGACACCCAGCATGGCACAAGGACAGCGGGGTGGCTTTGGGGACACCCAGCATAGCACAAGGACAGCGGGGTGCCTCTGGGGACACCCAGCACGGCCTAGGGACACTCAGCATGGCACAGGGACAGCGGGGTGGCTTTGGGGACACCCAGCATAGCACAGGGACAGCAGGGTGCCTCTGGGGACACCCAGCATGGCCTAGGGACACCCAGCATGGCACAGGGACACCCAGGGGTGGCTCTGGGGACACCCAGCATGGCACAGGGACAGCGGGGTGCCTCTGGGGACACCCAGCATGGCACGGGGACAGCAGGGTGCCTCTGGGGACACCCAGCATGGCCTAGGGACACTCAGCATGGCACAGGGACACCCAGGGGTGGCTCTGGGGACACCCAGCATGGCACAGGGACAGCGGGGTGCCTCTGGGGACACCCAGCACGGCCTAGGGACACCCAGCACGGCATGGGGACAGTGGGGTGGCTTTGGGGACACCCAGCACGGCACGGGGACACCTGGGGGTGGCTCTGGGGACACCCAGCATGGCACAGGGACAACAGCGGTGCCTCTGGGGACACCCAGCATGGCCTACAGACACCGGGGGTGGCTCTGGGGACACCCAGCATGGCACAGGGGCACCCAAGGGTGGCTCTGGGGACACTCAGCATGGCACAGGGACAGCAGCGGTGGCTCTGGGGACACCCAGCATGGCACGGGGACAGCAGCAGTGGCTCTGGGGACACCCAGCATGGCACAGGGACACCCAGGGGTGGCTCTGGGGACACTCAGCATGGCATAGGGACACCTGGGGGTGGCTCTGGGGACACCCAGCTCTGCCTAGGGACATTCAAGGGTGGCTTTGGGGACACCCAGCATGGTCTAGGGACACCTGGGGGTGGCTCTGGGGACACCTAGCATAGCCTGGGGCACCCGGGGGTGGCTCTGGCAACATCTGGGGTGGCTTCAGGGACTCCCTGGAGTGGCTTTGGGGACAACCAGCATGGCTTAGGGACACCCGAGGGTGGCTTTGGGGACATCTGGGGTGGTTTCAGGGACTCCCTTGATAGCTTTGGGGACACCTAGCATGGCCTAGGGACACCCTGGGATGGCTTTGGGGACACCTAGCATGGCCTAGGGACACCCTGGGATGGCTTTGGGGACACCCAGCATGGCCTAGGGACACCCTGCAGTGGTTTTAGGGACTCCCCCGGTGGCTTTGGGGACATCCTGCAATGGCTTCAGGGACTCCCCTGGAGGCTTTGTGTTTTCTGGGGTGGCTTTGGGCACCCCTGGAGTGGCTCTGGGGACATCTGGCGTGGCTTTAGGGACCACCCTGATCACTCTGGGGTCTATGGACACGCTAGAATGAGTCTGGGGACACCCGTGGTGGCCTTGGAAACCCCTGGGGACATCTGGGTTGGCTTTGAGGACCTGCGGGGTGGCTTTTGTCCCCAGTGTCACCCACCGGTGCGGTTGAGCGTGGCCATGCTGGACACGGCCTCCTGATAGGCCAGCTCCACCTCCTCCCGTGTCACCACCAGCTTGATCTTGTTCCAGCGCTCGGGCTGCGGGGACAGGGAGGGGACAGCGTCAGGGACAGCCGCAGTGGCCTTGGGGACACACCCACGGCGCACGGGGGTCCCCTCGGGGGTGGCTTTGGGGACATCTCAGGTGGTTTTGGGTCCCACTTTGGCTCCTCCTGGGGACACCTGGGTGTCTCCAGACCCATGGGAGGCGCCCTTGGGGACACAGGGCTGGCCCCCCGCGGTGTCCCCCTGTCCCCTCCCAGGTCCCCTCAGTGTCACTCACGATGTCCAGCCACTGGTGTGCGGTGACAGCCATGTGTGTCCCCAAGGGCTTGGTCAGCACCAGGACGTCCCCGGGCACGGCACTGTCCGGCCTGGGCAGGGCTGGGGTCAGCACGGGACACTCCCTGTCCCCAAACCCCGCCCCAAACCCCACCCCAAAGCCCACCCCATACCCCTGCCTCCTGTCCCCAAACCCCACCCCAAAGCCCTGCCTCCTGTCCCCAAACCCCGCCCCAAAGCCCTGCCTCCTGTCCCCAAACCCCACCCCATACCCCTGCCTCCTGTCCCCAAACCCCACCCCAAAGCCCTGCCTCCTGTTCCCAAACCCCACCCCAAACCCCACCCCAAAGCCCTGCCTCCTGCCCCCAAACCCCACCCCAAAGCCCTGCCTCCTGTCCCCAAACCCCACCCCAAAGCCCTGCCTCCTGCCCCCAAGCCCCACCCCATGTCACTAAATCCTGCCCCATCTCACCAAACCCTGCCCCATGTCCCTAAACCCCACCTCCTGTCCCAAAACCCTCCCCAATCCCCAAACCCCACCCCAGTCCCTAAACCCCGCCCCCTGTCCCCAAACCCCTCCCCAATCCCAAAACCCCACCCCCATGTCCCCAAACCCCGCCCCCATGTCCCCAAACCCCCCCCCCATGTCCCCAAACCCCACCCCCATGTGCCCAGGCCCTGCCCCAAGCCCCGCCTGTCACTCACAGGACAAACCCACTTGATTGACAGCAGTAGCCCCACCCTGTCCCCAAGCCCCACCCACCATTCATGAGAATCTCACTTGATTGACATATGGCCATGGCCACACCCCCTCCTAAGCCCCACCCATCATGAAAATGATGGCTTTGATTGACAGTAGTGCCCCCATCCCATCTCTCACACAAATGATTGACAGGTAGCAGTAACCCCCACCCCATCACAAATGATCGACAGGTGCTGTGGACCCACCCCACCACAAATGATTGGCAGGTGGCAATGGCCCCACCCCCATCACAAATGATTGGCAGGTGGCAGTGACCCCACCCCCATCACAAATGATTGACAGGTACAGTGGCCCTGCCCCTCACTCACATGATGAACTCGCTTGATTGACAGACGGCGGTGGCCACGCCCCCCACGATGACCCAGGGGTTGAGCACGGTCTGTCCCCCTGTCACCGATGTCCCCCCGTCCTCGGCTGCGTCCCGGAAGCCCTGGATGATCAGCGGCATCACCTTGTCCCGCTCCTGGGGGCACAGGACGGTCCCTGTCACCCCTGGGTCCCTGTCACCCTGGTCCCTGTCACCCCTGGGTCCCTGTCCCCTGTCACCCTGGGTCCCTGTCACCCCTGGGTCCCTGTCACCCTGGGTCCCTGTCACTCTGGGTCCCTGTCCCCTGTCACCCTGGGTCGCTGTCACCCCTGGGTCCTTGTCACCCTGGGTCCCTGTCCCCTGTCACCCTGGGTCCCTGTCACCCCTGGGTCCCTGTCACCCCTGGGTCCCTGTCCCCTGTCATCCTGGGTCCCTGTCACCCTGGGTCCCTGTCACCTGTCACCCCTGGGTCCCTGTCACCTTCTGTGTCCCCTGTCACCCTGGGTCCCTACCACCCCTGGGTCCCTGTCACCCTCTCAGTGTCCCATTACCTCCTGGGTCCTCTGCCACCTGCAGTGTCCCTGTCACCTTCTGTGTCCCATCACCCCCAATGTCTCTGTCACCCCATGGTCCCTGTTACCATCCCAGTGTCCCCTGTCACCTCCTGTGTCCCTGTCACCTCCTGTGTCCTGTTACCCCTTAGTGTCCCAGTCACCCCCCATGTCACTCTGACCCACCCCAATACACCTGTAATCCTCCTATCTCTGCCACCTCCATGTCCCCTGTCCCCAACGTGTCACTGTGACCCCCCATCTGTGTCACTGTCACCTCCATGTGTCCCCATCATCCCCTTGTCCCTGTGCCACCTGATCTCAGTGCCGCCCCCACGTCCCCTCTCCCCACCATGCCACTGTGACACCCCCATCCATGTCACTGTCACCCCCTGTGCTGCCTAATGTCACTGTTACCCCCTGGCACACTGATCCCACTGTGTCACTGTCCCCCTGTGCCCCTGGGCCTCCCCAAGTCTGTCCCTGTCCCCATCCTGCCCTCACCACACCCCTGTCCTGCCCTGTGTCCCTGTGCCTCTTCCACATCCCTGCCACCCCTTCATGTCCTTGTCACCACCCTGCCACCCCCAGACACCTGCCTCCCTGTCCCCCTCCATGTCTGCTGTCCCCACACTCGTGTCCCTGTGTCCCCTGTCCCTGTCACCTCCTCGGTCATGCGCTGGCTGACGCTCAGCAGCATCAGGACATTGTCACACTCGGTGACAAGGGTGTGTCCCTGTGTCCCCCCCGTGTCCCCTGTCCCTGTCACCTCCTCGGTCATGCGCTGGCTGACGCTCAGCAGCATCAGGACGTTGTCACACTCGGTGACAGGGGTGTGTCCCTGTGTCCCCCCCGTGTCCCCTGTCCCTGTCACCTCCTCGGTCATGCGCTGGCTGACGCTCAGCAGCATCAGGACGTTGTCACACTCGGTAACAGGGGTGTGTCCCTGTGTCCCCCCATGTCCCCTGTCCCTGTCACCTCCTCGGTCATGCGCTGGCTGACGCTCAGCAGCATCAGGACGTTGTCACACTCGGTGACAGGGGTGTGTCCCTGTGTCCCCCCGTGTCCCCTGTCCCTGTCACCTCCTCGGTCATGCGCTGGCTGACGCTCAGCAGCATCAGGACGTTGTCACACTCGGTGACAGGGGTGTGTCCCTGTGTCCCCCCCGTGTCCCCTGTCCCTGTCACCTCCTCGGTCATGCGCTGGCTGACGCTCAGCAGCATCAGGACGTTGTCACACTCGGTGACAGGGGTGTGTCCCTGTGTCCCCCCCATGTCCCCTGTCCCTGTCACCTCCTCGGTCATGCGCTGGCTGACGCTCAGCAGCATCAGGACGTTGTCACACTCGGTGACAGGGGTGTGTCCCTGTGTCCCCCCATGTCCCTGTCCCTGTCACCTCCTCGGTCATGCGCTGGCTGACGCTCCAGCAGCATCAGGACGTTGTCACACTCGGTAACAGGGGTGTTGTCCCTGTGTCCCCCCATGTCCCCTGTCCCTGTCACCTCCTCGGTCATGCGCTGGCTGACGCTCAGCAGCATCAGGACGTTGTCACACTCGGTGACCCCCATGGCGTACAGGTCACTCAGGACGTTGGCGCAGGCGATGCGGCCCTGAAATGGGGGAAGGGGTTTGGGGGTGCAGGACAGAACTGGGGGATCCTGATGGTGTTTGGGATCCCAAATTGGGATTTGAGGGGATCCAAGGTGGAGTTTTGGGGCCTTGGGATTGATTTCAGGGGAGTCCTAAGGGGATTTTGGGGCCTCCCTGGGAGGATTTGGGGTGCCCAGGTGGGATCTGGGGTCCCCACCTGAGATCTGGCAGGGCCAGGATGGGACTGGGCGTGCCCAGGTGGGATTTGGGGTCCCCAGATGAGATTTAGGGAAGCCCAAGTTGGAGTTTAGGGGGCCTGGGATAGAACTGGGGGGTCACAAGAGGATTTTGGTGGCCCTCAATGGGACTGGGGAGACCCAGGAGAGGACTAAGGGATCTTGAAGGGGTTTGGGGAGCCAAGGATGGCTTGGGGGACCCAGGAATAGGACTGGGGGGACTACAAGGGGATTTGAGGTCCCAAGGTGGGATTTTGGGGTGTGTAGAGGAGGATACTGAGGCCTGCAGATGAAATCTGGGGGGCCTGCAATAAGACTGGGAGGGGCTGAAAGGATTTGGGATGCTCAGGGAAGGATTTGTGGGGTCCAGGGTAGATCTGGGGAGCCTCAAATGGATTTGGAGAGGGGCCTGGGAGGATTTTAGGGGTCCCAAGAGGGAGGAAGAGAATCAGGGGGCTCAGGGGGGAACTGGGGGAACCTCTGAAGGGATTTGGGGGTTCCCTGGAGGGTTTTGAGTTCTTGGTGGGGGGGCAAAAGGTTGGATCTGGGAGGTCTCTGGGGGCGATTTGGGATTTCCCAAGAGTCCTGATGGGATCTGGGGGGTCCCCAGGGGAGATTTTGGGGAGCAAGGGGTGTTTCTAGGGTCCCAGAGGGGCTCAGGGGGTGCTGGGGTGGTTTGGGTTACCATCATGTAGGGGTCATCGATGATGGGGTAGAAGAAGTCGGTGGTCTGCACCAGCGAGAGCCCCCCGTGCCGCAGTGGGATCACACACGAGTCCAGCCCGATGCCTGCAGGCACCGAGTGCTCAGGGGGGCACAGAGCCCTCGGGGGCACCGAGCGCTCAGGGGGTCACCGAGCCCGGCATGGGGGACACCGAGCACTCAGGGGGGCACAGAGCCCGGCATGGGGGACACCGAGCTTGGCATAGCAGGCACAGAGCCCGGCATGGGGGGGCACAGACCCGCTGCGGGTGGGGGACACAGGGACGTGGCAGAACCGGATGGGGAGGGAAACACGGATCCTGTTCGGGGAGGGAGGGGTACCGGATCTGAGAGGGCCCCTCCCCTCCCTCAGCTCCTCCCCTCCCCTCCCTCCCCCCTCCCTCCTCCCCTCGCCTCCGCGCCCTTTGCCCCCTGCTCTCCTCGGGCCACCTTTGGCCCGTTCCCCTCTCACGTGCCTGAGCACCCCCGGTCAGTCCAGCGCCCTCCAGCCGCCCTCGAGGCCCCCAGCCCCCTCCCCGCCATGTCCGTGAGCCCCCTCAGAGCCCTCCCGTCCTCCCCTTGAGCCTCCCCAAGCCCCTCGAGACCCCCAGCGCCCCCCCTGTGGCTTCCCCCGAGGCCTCTCAGGCCCCCTCAACGCTCCCTCAGCCGCATCTCTGAGCCACCCCCAGCGCCCCCGGGCCCCTGGAGAGCTCCCGGGACCCCCGAGACCTCCCCAGTCTTACCCAGTGCCGGGCCCCCGCCGCTCTCCGCTTCCGCCCCTTCCCCTCCGCCTCCTCCTCCCGGGCGCTGTCCCTCGAGTCCCGCCAGGAGCTTGAGCAGCGTCTCCTGCGGGACTTTGCAGCCTCAGCCGCGCAGCTCCCCGTAGGCCGTGAGGCGCCAGGACGGGTCCAGGCCCAGCGCCGCGGGGTCGAAGCGCCGCGACCCGCCCGGCACCGCCGCTGCGCCTGCGTGGGAGACGTGGCGCGCAGGCGCAGGGCGGACCCCGCCCAGCTCTAAGCTCCGCCCCCTGGCCGGAACGCTCCGCGCCGGGACCATGGAGAGGATCCGCCCGCTCGCGCGCGCGGAGCGGTGCGGCCGCCATGTCGTGTGGGGCTTGGCCGCCATGTTGTGTGCGGCCATACCGCCATGTCGTGTGAGGCTTGGCCGCCATGTTGTGTGCGGCCATACCGCCATGTTGTGTGCTGCCATATCTCTACGTTATGTGAGGCGATACCGCCGTTTCGTGTGCAGCCATACCTCCACGTTGTGTGGGGCGATACCGCCGTGTTATGTGCGGGCCACACCGCCGTGCTGGCTGAGGACGCTCCTCCAATTCCCCGGGAGGCGGATCCGCCATTTCGCCGCGAGGCGGGGCCGCTGAGGCTGAGGCGGGACCGCCAGGGTGCCCCTGAGGCGGAGCCGCCGCCGTGCCGGCTGAGGCGGTACCGTGTGGCCGTGAGGCGGGGCCGCCCTTGCGGCTCGGCCGGAGCGATGTGGGCGTTGCTGGGCAGGCTCGGCGTGGCGCAGGCCGTGGGCCCGGCCCTCTTGATCGCTGTGCGCCCCGCGGGTGCGGCGGCTGAGCGGCCCTGAGGGGTGGGAGGGGGGAGGGGGGAGGAGGGGAGGGTGATAATGGTGATGAGGAGGAGGGCGGCAGCCTGAGGGTGCCCACTGTGCGGTGACCCAGGGCTGGGACCTCCTCCTGGGCCAGAACTGTAGGCGCAGTGGGACAGGGTCAGGGCCACTGGCATCTTCAGGGGTGTCATGGTTGTCCCGCTGTCACAGATCAATTAGACTTACCTTCGCCCCCTCTAACACACTCTTACTGCCTAGCTTGAGGTTCCTAATAATTGTTTTTCTCTCATCTTTCCAGCCGCAGGAGCCTTCTCCATACCCCACGTTACCATGGCCACCCACTTCTCCAAGGATCAGGAGGAGAGAGTGCGTAGGAAATGGGTTACATGGGATATTATTGTCTGTGCAAAGAGGCCTTCCCCTCATTACAGCCCTGACAGCACGGCACTGGCTGCATCCTGCAGCTTTTGGGAGCAAAGTGGCTGCCAGTGCTGAATTCTGTGTGCTTTTTGTGTGTGATATCAGTGGGGCAGATGCTGTGCAGCAGCACAGAGCTCACCTGCTTGCTGAGCACCTCCAGACTGGTGCTGCTGGAGGGGTTTCACTAATCCAGCTGTGCTCCCTGTCACATAATTACCCTTTTAAGCTTTGATTTTGTAAGATTACCTGCTGAGCTGGCACGTGATGCTCATAAGTGGTCTTCTTGAGAAGGTATAGTAGGTTTGTAATTCTGTGTATGGGATGTGTAATTCTCTGTAGTGGGTTTGCAATTTTCTGTAGTGGCTTTGTAATTCTCTATATTGGCTTTGTCATTCTGTGAGTTTGGGTTGCAGTGCTGTGAATTCGGTTTGTAATTCTGCCTTTGGGGTTTGTAATTCCACAGGTGGGGTTTGTAATTCCCTCCCTTGGGTTTCTAGCCTGTGCCAGCTCAAACACTTTCACCCTGCACAGCAAACTCAACCCGTGCTGCTATTGCTGCCCACTCCCTGGTCAGCAGAGCCCTGAGTGCTGTCTGAGGAGGTTTTGTTGCCCCTGGTGTGCAGATCAGGTGTGTGAAGGGGGACCTGTTCTCGTGCCCCAGCACGGATGCCCTGGCTCACTGCATCAGCGAGGATTGCCGCATGGGCGCCGGCATCGCCGTGCTCTTCAAGAAGAAGTTTGGAGGCGTCCAGGAGCTCCTGGATCAAAGTGAGTAGTGCCTGAAGGAGCTCCTGATTTCCAGCAGGGAGGGTGTTGGAGCTGCTTGGGTTATGGAGTGTGGCTGTTTTAAGAACACCTTGGTTTTTGTGCTGCAGAGAAGAAGACAGGGGAGGTGGCAGTTCTGCAGAGGGACGAGCGGTACATTTATTATCTGGTAAGGTCTGGGGTGGCACTGGGGCACCTCCCTGCAGCTAAAATGTGTCACATATCAGGCATTGATAGCTGTGGGGGTTTTGGTCATATTAATGGAATCAGGGAATCACAGAATGGTTTGGGTGGGAAGGGACCTTAAAGCTCATCCTGAGCAGGGACATCTTCCCCTATCCCAGGGTGTTCCAAGCCCCATCCAGCCTGGCCTTGGACACTTCAGGGATGAGCCAGCCACAACTGCACTGAGCAGCCTGTGCCAGGGCTTCACCACTCTCACAGTTCCTTCCCAATAAACCATCTAAGCCCACCCTCTGGCAATGTGAAGCCATTCCTGTTGTCCTGTCACTCCAGACCCTTGTAAATAATCATTGTCTTGTTGGCTCCCTTTGGGCACTGGAAGGGAGTTTCTGGAATGTTCCTCACAATAAAAGATGTGTCCTCAGACATTGCTGGTGAGGAGCAGCCAAGCTGTTCTGTGTATCTGCATTTCACCTTTACACAGACAGAATTGGCTGCTAAATTAGTGTTTTAAACTGTGAAATGTTAGTTCTTTGCTCAGGTTTTTCCACAGGGGCAGGTCTGGGCATGGAGTTTTGGGATATCATGGAATGTGTGTTTTGCAACAGCATTTATAACAGACAGAAGTTTGCAGAGGTCATGCCTAAGGCACTGCTGAGCTTTTCTATTTTTCTGTAGATTACAAAGCAGAAGGTTTCTCACAAGCCCACGTATGAGAGCATGCAGAAGAGTTTGGAAGCCATGAAAGCTCACTGCCTGAACAATGGAGTCACTGACATCTCCATGCCCAGGTGAGGGGCTCAGGAGCTGGAATGCCATTGCTGGGGTGTTTCATTTCTAGAATTCAAGCATCCATCTCCATCCAACTCCCCTGTTCAATTGGGCAAGTCTAATTTGCATTTCTCTGTGCATTTCAATAGTAGCAAAGCACATTTGAGTTGTTTCCGTGTTCTGTGGGTTTATGGGGAGCTGAGGCAGGGCCACCTCAAAGTGCAGCTGCTCCCAGGGCTGGTTGGGCACAGCACAATGCCCCATCAGCTCTTTTGGTGCTTTATCTTCCAGGATTGGATGTGGACTCGATGGCCTGCAGTGGGAAAAGGTGTCAGCCATCCTTGAGGAAGTGTTTGAGAACACTGACATCAAGATCACAGTTTACAGCCTGTGAGCAGAACAAAGATCCCCATTTCCCCCAGTTTTGGGAGCAGAACCTGGGAACTGATAAGGAGGGAGCACGTTCTGCATTCGGGTGTCACTTGTGTGACAGTGACAGGGGCTTCCAGCAGCAGCAAGCTGCAGAGAAGCTCATTTGGGGCTGTTAATGAGCAGGAGGCAGCGGCGCTGTGCGAAGCCTCGGGGAGCTCCCAGTGTGTGCCTGCAGCCACCAGGTGTCACTGGGGCTCCACACGGAGCCGCTGCCTCGCGGGGCCTCGGGTTTCTGCTGGGGTTGGTGCTCAGGAGCTGCCCCAGGCAGCGCTGGCACCTCTTGCTTTGTTCCCTTTGCCGTGTCCTGCCTGGCCCTCGGCTCACTCACCTGCTCTCACCTGTGGAGCTGTTTCATTTCTCCCTTCCGGCCACAAATGGGTTTTGTTGAGATCGTGCTCACTCAGGATCATGCTGTGATGTTTAAATAAACAGTGCCCTGCTGTTGGATTGGTAGCTGTGGCTGTTCTGGGGACAGGCTGGGATTGCAGGGAATGCTGGAGGGAATACACCTGGTGGGTGTGTTTTATACAGCAGCTCTATAATTTATAGTCTGCAGAGCTTAGTTTGGTGAGGATCCAAACAGGCTGATGAGCTCTAAAAACTCACAGGATGGAGTTTAAGGTGGGATTTTCACATTTCTTTGTTTGGTGCATTTGTAGTCCAGGTGTTACACAAAGGTTGGTGTTTGTCACCCAAAACAAAAGCAAATTAGCACCACCCCTGGTTCCTGAGATCCACGGAAAACTGATTTGGAAGAGTTTGTTCCAGACCTGAGGAACTGCCACAAACATTTCCTTCGTGTTTGGTTTCCCACCCTCCCACAATAACAAATCTTTTGGACTTCTCTCATTCTGAATGCCCAGAAAAGTGTCAGGTGTGTTGAAAAAATATAAAAATGGGACGTGAGAGTTGGGAATTTTGTAGCATGGCAGGGTTCCTGATGGGATTTCCTTGGGAAGGGTCTGGGTTACTCAGTGGGGCTTTTTGCTGCTGCAAATCCTGTTTGTCTTTAAGATCTCCCTGTCCTTACTCTGCCTATCCCTTGTCCATATTTTGTAAATCTGTTTGGTGGGGAATTGCTGTAACTGGAAAAAACAAGTTTGGACAAAGAGGAATTTGGAGCAATGAGCTGATCCAGAGCAGGCACTGAGGCTGTTCAAGGATTTGGTCCTTCCTGTTACTGGGTTTTTGTTCTGGTTCCTTACTCATGGCATCCCCATGAGCTTTGTTTTACATGGAAAATGATCCTGCTCTCCAACACTTGTGTGTACTCTGGAATTTTTTTTGGCATTTAGTTCTCCCTTCCCAGCTACAAAATATTCCCTGTGTGGCTGTCCTGGGATGTCCTTGAACTCAGACTTGTCAGGTTCAATTCAGGACTTCTTGCAAGTAGAGAAGAAGGAATAAACAGTGCTTTGGCTTTTGCAGTGGCTTCCCATTTTATTTCACTTTGCTTTTCCCAGGTTTATTTCCCAAACATCATTGTTTGATATTAAGTTCTTGGGCTCCATCATGATTTGAACAAGAGCTGTTGGGCCTGAATTAAATCACAGCTCTGACTATTGAGGAGAATGGAGGGAGAAAACTTCTTTTTCACCTTAAATCCCTTTCTTTTCCCCTTTCTAAAGCATTTATTTAACCAGCAGTTTTTTTCTAAGATCTCTTCCCATGAAACATTGCCAGAATGTGATCCCACAACCTGCCTGTGGATCACTGCCATCCCTTTCACCACAGCATGGGTTTGGTTGGGGCAGGGAGGGGGAGGAACAAAAAACACCCAAAAAATCCCAAACACCAGAGGTCTGTGTTATGTGTGTGTGTGTTTGGAGTCCCACAGGGCCTTGTCTCCCACAGGTTGGTTCTCCATCCTGCTGGAATCAAGGCTTGGGGAAGCAGGACTGTCCCAGGTGTCCAGGTCTGTCACATCTCTTCATGGATCCTTTCTGATCCTGGGGAGGGAAACAGAGACATCCCAGAGACTCAGAGGTGACTCTTCAGTACCCCACAGAAAAGGGAATTCTGCAACAACCAGGGATTTCTTTAATGGTGTTTTTTAGGGTTAGACTGTGGGGTGTGAGTAAAATCCCCTCCAGTCTCCATTCCTCTCCCTCTTTTCCTAAGCATCATCCCTGTGGGGAGCAGGGAGGTGTTCTAGTGGCCCTGGAACCTTTTTATTCTTTATTCTTGGAGGAGAAGACAGAAAAGCACTAAATCCCTTGGGAATGTGCTGTGAGGGGAGGCCCTGGAAGGGGAAAGCTACTGCTTCTGTATTCAGTAAGGCAAATTGACAGTAAGAGAAATGGGAACCCAAATTAAAGAGAGTTAATGAGTGACTCACCTGAGCTCAGTGCAAGATCTCAGCCAGCTTCTCCTCATAGTACTGGAAATTCTCCTGAATATCCTCCCAGGGCACGAAGGACTTGGCCTCCTCCCCTTCCTCCTGCTCCACAAAGTTCTTCCAGACATACTCAAAGTCTGAAGGCTTCATAATCCTCAGCTTGCAGCCGGCCTCCTTCATGCTCCTGAGGGCCGCCTGCATCTCGGGTTCCTCCCACATGAAGAGCCTGCCCACCATGATGGTGAGGCGCAGCCCCTTGTTCTTGCGCAGGGCCTCGCAGATCCTCTGGGCGCAGGTGACGCAGGGGCTGGAGGACACGTACCAGGTGACATCGTGGCGGGCACCCTGCTGGCAGCTGGGCAGGATGGTGTTGAAGAACGCCATCTCAGCGTGGGCGGCAGCGTGCTCGTCCTCCAGGTAGCCCCGGCTCGTGGCCGCCTCCTTGCCCTGCGTCTCCACCACGTAGCACAGGAAGGTTTTGTTCCTGCCCGAGCTGTACTCCACGTTCCTGAACTGGAATTTGAAGAAGATGGCTGGGAGGCGTTCCCTGGGAGCAGAGAGCAGAGGGGAGGCTCAGAGGGAGATTTGGGGAAGGGACACACTTTTGGCTCAGCCCTGTGTGAAACCATGCACAAATCACTGCATTGCCCTGCATTTCTGTGTTCCTATATCCTATATACCCTATATATCCCCTATATAGCCTATATATCCCATATATCCCTATATCCCCTATATCCCCTATATAGCCTATATATCCCCTATATACCCTATATATCCTATATATTCTATATATCCCCTATATATCCTATATATCCCCTATATATCCTATATATCCCCTATATCCCCTATATCCCCTATATATCCCCTATATATCCTATATATCCCCTATATCCCCTATATACCCTATATATCCTATATATTCTATATATCCCCTATATATCCTATATATCCCCTATATATCCCCTATATCCCCTATATCCCCTATATCCCCTATATCCCCTATATCCCCTATATATCCTATATATCCCCTATATCCCCTATATAGCCTATATATCCCCTATATACCCTATATATCCTATATATACTATATATACGCTATATATCCTATGTATCCTATGTATCCTATATATCCTGTATATCCTATATATCCGAAATATCCTAAATATCCTATATATCCTATATATCCTATATATACTATATATATTATATATACTATATATACCATATAGTATATAGTGTGTATATATATGTGTATATATATACACTAGTATATATAGTATATATATACCTATATATACTATAAATTCTATATATACTATAAGTCATCTATATAGTATATACCTATATATATATATACACCTCTAAATCCTATATATACTATGTATCATCTATATAATATATACCTCTATATATACACTATATATCCTATATACCTGTATACTAAAGAAACCTCAAAATTTAAACTCTTTACCTATATATACCTATATACTATATATCCTATATCCCAATGTATGTATATATACTATATGTTCTATATACTATAAAATCCTCAAATTTAAAACCCTTCACCAGGTGAAAGCACACACCTCTGTTTCACTACACACTCATGATTTTAACTTCATCACTCAAATTTGGAAGCCTTCTCCAAGGCCTCAAGTCAAAAGCAGTATTCTCCTGAGGGTCAGAAAGTTCAAAACTCCCAGGTTTCTGGGATCCAACAGGAAGGGGCACACTCTTGGCTCAGCCCTGTGTGGGACCATGCCCAAATCACTGCCTTGCCCTGCATTTCTCTATGTTCTGAGGTTTAGGGTATAAAATATCCAGGATCAAATCTGACTTTGCTGTGAAAATGTGGATTTCCTGCTGGAGTCTCTACTGATAAACTTCACCTATTCTTTTAAATTATTGTCCACATCTTCCCTTCTGTGACTCAAAGATCACCTTGTGATGGAACATCTCATGGGATGGCTCTGGAGATGGAAAAGAGTGGGAAGAAATGCACGTGCTTCCAAGAATAGCACTTTTCCTGCTTGGCATCCTGGCTAATGAGTGCTGCTTTGGCTAAGGATTCTTTAATTAATGATTTTTTGAAGATTTGAAGGGCAGACATGAGACACCCATTCCAGAGTGATGAGTGGTTTCACAATAACATCAGCTTTTTAAATACATCAGAGGCACAGGGAATTTCATCCCTGATTTAACTCTGACAGCAAAGGGGTCACAGCAGTGACGGGGTTGGCTCTGGCTTTTCATGGAACAGCTGAAGCAGCAGCAGCCTGCTCCAGGATGGATTGACTCAGGCTGGATTGACTGGGAGCTGCATTTAGCCAGCCCTTCCAGATGGATTTTATTGCTTATCTGCACGTGTGCCTGAGCTTAGCTGGGATGTTCACCTCACTTCTGCTCCCAGCAATTTGGAATTTGCATTAATTCAATTAATAATGTTCCAATAAGGAATAGAAACAGCACTCAGAGCCCATTCCAATGCCTGGCAATGTTTTCTGTAAAGAAATTCCCCCTGATGTCCTCCCCTGGCACAATTTCCCCTCGTCCTGTTGTCTGGGAGAAGAGGCTCCAGCCTCCTGTCAGGGGGGTGTGGAGAGTGAAAATGTTTATTGAAAACATGGAAAAACAGTTCACAGGCACTGAATTCCCCAATATTCCCAATATAACCCCCTGCTCTGGCACCAGGCTGGGGTGGCACAGCTCACCTGAGGATAGGAAAGCTCAAAATTAAAACCTTCCCTGAAAAGCATCATCAAATGATTTTTTAAAATTTTATTTTTAAATGCTCCAACCTAATTTATCAATTTCCCCTGGATACCAAAGTGATAGATCATATTGAGACCAAAAAAAAATTGAAAATTTGAGGCAGAATCTTCAGTCTGGGATTGAAGTTGCTGAAATCAGGTGGGCTGGAGGAAAGAGCAGTTACCCAGTGTGACCCTGGCACTGCCACACAGGAGAGAAAGAAAACATCTAATGAAGGAATAAAAATGTGGATTACCTAAAAGAGTAACAAGGAATTATTCCTACAAGCAGCCTCATTTATGCCTGGGGAAAGTGGAAATGAATGTGGCAGGAAATGCTCCCAGATTGGGATTACAAGCTGTGTTCAGCCAAAAAAAAAAAAAAAAAAAAAAAAGGGATAATATTCTTAAAGAGAGTAATTGGCTTCCCAGTGATTCCTGGAAGCCAGACTCCTCCTGGAGCTGTAAGCAGCAGAGTGAGAACTTGGCTGGGAGTGCTGAGATGCCCCTAATCCAAGGGCTAAAGCTGAAATGCAACATAATTGGGTTTAAGTGCTTCTTGCCTGGCTGCACTTGTGTTTCCTCATCGCTCCCATAACTGCCTTGATTGGCTGGGAATTTGTAATTTCCCAATTTCATTGGGAAAACCCAGGCGGTGATCCCAGGGCAAGGCCTGGCCTGATCTCCTGGTGTCCTCCTTAAAATGAAAATAAAACACCTCTGGGGTTTCTGAACCTCTTTGAGGGTCCTTTAGGATTTCTGCTTTGCTTCCTCACTCTCCCCTTTGCAGGGTGGAAAATCCTGGCAAATCCTGGAGCACCCGTGGCGTTCCAAGAAAGGATTTAATTGCAGGATGGTGCCAAGGAAGTTTTTCAGCCATGGTTAGCTCAGGGCTTTGTGCTTAGCAGGGAAGTTTGGACATCCTGCCCAGTCCCTCAGCATTTCTCTCACCAGGCTCCAAGGCTGGAATTCCCAATTTCCTCATCAAAATTCATTTTAGGACATCTTAAGTGTTCAGAACTTGGCCCAGTGGTTTATATCCACAAATTTTGGTGCCTTAACTCCATTCCTAGCAGAGGGATGTTCTTTCCTTAAAAGCCACTGCCAATCATTTATTTCTATGATTATATGTGACAGAGACCACCCCAGAAATGGATATTTTTTTCACAGCAATCACATTTTGAGAAGAGAATGGAGATTTTTCCTCCCCTGGCAGGAAGGGAACCCAATTTTGTGACCAGGTGCTGTCCTGCCTCACACGTCCTGATTTGGACAAGCAGCAAAATTTCACCTGCAGAGCCCATAGCACAGGATTCCAGGGGATATTTTGGAGGCCTGATTTTTACTTTTAAGTAGCTGGAAGAAATCCTGGGTTTGGTTTATTTGCTGGGACATTCCTTTGGTGACTGATAAGGGAAATGTGAGGGGAGAAGGACTCATCCTGCTGCTCCTACAGGGAGCAGGCACCGAGGGATTTTCCTACTTGCAGCTGTCAATTATAGCTGAGTTCAGCTTCCCCCAGATCCCTGTGATATCCCACTTTTCCAAAGGCCAGGCTCCCTGCTGCCCTGCTGCCTTCAAAACTGCCTCTTGTTTTGGAGCCTTTCTGCAAGTTGGGCTTTTTGGTTTCTTTATGAAAGTCAGGTTCCAGCTGTGGCTGTGGAGCTCTTGAAAATGTGAACCTTTAGGTCTCTTGAAAAATCTGTCCCTCAGGCCCATCAAGCCAATCAGCCATGGCAGGGGTGTTTTTTCTGATCCACAGGTGGAGAAACTCTCAGACAAGAGCCATTGATCACAGCACGAAATCAATACCGAGCTCTCATCAAAGCCAGCCCTGCATCCCCATCCCATCAGCAGGGCTGGGAGGGAACCAGCACTGCAGGAACAGAGCTGTTCCTATAAAGCAAGTGCACTTCTGTGCCTGCCTGCTGCGAGTCCATCCTCTAAAAGTCAGAAAAACTTAGAGCAAAATCCCACAATAAATCCAAACCATTTCAGACTCTTCAGAAACGCACCGGCACAAGATGCTGCTTGTGTTGCCCAACCTAAAAGCTGAGACAGAGCTCTCTGAACTCCCCCAACTCCATATTTCAATCCCAATCTCTTACCCTGTCACAATCTCAAAGGGTGGCAGGTCCTCCCTCTTCACCTTCTTCTTCTTCCCCTCGCCCTCCTCGGCGTTGTCGGGTTCCCCGTTGTGGGCATTGCTGGGCTCCTCCTGCTTCTCTGCCATCTTCCCCAGGACACTGGCACCGAGCTGTGGCCACTGGGAGAGAGAAAGAAAAATTTCTGAGAGCTCTGGGAGCTGAGGGAGGAGGGAAAACAGAGCTGGGAGTCCCTGCCCCAGGCACAGTTGTCAGGAACTAAATATGGAACAAAGCGGCGGCGGCAGGGGCTGGATGGGGTTGGGTGACCCAAGGCTCTCAGGTGTCACCTCCTTCAATCCCTCTTGCTCCTCTTTTAATTTCAAACCAAGTGACAACTTCAAACCAAGTGACAACTTCACAGTGGGTGGGACGAGCCCATAATTTTCCTTGATGGAAAATCCTGGAAGCTCCAGCGTGTATTTATCCCCTGGGTGACGGCTGGCACGGGGCTCCCACAGCCTCTCCCTCCTCTGCCAGGGCATTCCATGGCTGACCTTGAAGGACCAGCTCAGCCTGGCCTTCCCCAGGCAGGAGGGAAGGGGTTGTGGCTGTTTTGCTGGAAAATCCTTGGGTTTGGTGAATTTGGCTTCCTGGAGCATCCCAGCAGGAGACCTGTGGTTCCTCCCACCCTGCTCATGCAGGACTCTCCTCCTTGGAGCCCTAAATCCAAGCCAGAACCTTCTCCCAAATATTTGAAAGTTCAGCTGGAATTCCCAGTGCTGCTTCTCCCACTGTTCTGCATTTTCCTCCCCATTGCATGAGTGTTCCATAAATTCCCAGTGCACTGGGATGTACCAGGGTTGGAAGGGTTTTTCCCTCTCTTTTTTGTCCCCTTCAGGATTATATGAAACTACCCCAGTGTCTCACTCTCAATTTCAATCATTTACATTTTGTATCAATCCTGCCTGAGCTGAGTTTAATAAAAACCTGGGTGAGGTTTTCCCAGGGACCAATCCTGGCCACGCCATGGGGCAAAGGAGGTGGGAAAAGTGTGGCTGTGCAGGATTTTGGGATCAAAGCACACTGGAAATCAAACCTCCAATACTGTGGGCTCTGCACTTCCCTCAGAACCCACCACCAGCAAACTTTGAGTAAATATGGAATATTCAGCTGTATTTGATGGAGTATGCAGTCAGTATTAGTGGAAAAACCTGCTCTTAGTTTGAGGACGAGGAAAAGTATTCCATAAAAATCGAATATGTGGGAATATCAGCTTTGGAGCCAACAGCCTTTGTGCCTCTGTTAAATCCAGCTCTTTAGAGCTCTGGGATGAGGCTGCACCATCACAAAGCAAAATAAATCCACACCATCAGGCAGGTCATTTATCATCAGAGAAAATTAATAACAAATTATCACAGATAATTAATTCTGCTCTTCCCAGCCCCCTTGCCATCCCCCTGCCTTGCTGTGCTGGGTATCTTTTGGAGCTTTTCCCCAGTTTTGGGGACAGAGCAGCCCTTGGATGAGCTGTTGTTTAGGTGGTGTTGTTTAGGTGACAAAGCTGGTGGTGGTGACAGCCCAACCAAGGATTTGACAAATTCCAAGACATCCTATCCATGGAACATATATCTTCCATGGTGCAGGATTATTTATTTCTAAGCCTAAAATACTTTCCTGCAGGGCAGGGGTGCTGTTTTGCCTCCTGTGTGGTGACAACGCTCAAATTCCACCTCCCCTGTCCAATTGCTGTCACCTCTGACATTTCAGGGGCTGTTTTTGGGGTGGGAATCCTCTCTCAGTGACTGACAGCTCATTTCCTCCTAATCCTGATATTTTCAAGCAGCATCTCAGCCCCTCTCCAGTCCCTCTGACCCACTCTGCTTTATTTTTGGAAGCCCTTCGTGGCTGGGGTCCCAGTTTTGCTGCAGCTTTAGCCTGGCCCCTCCTAGGGCTGAGCTCTAATCTAATCTGGGGAATGTGGCCCAAGGCTCCCCCTCTCTCCAGCCTGTCCCAGCTGCTCCCCAGCTCCTTCTAGGGCAGTGCTTGGAACAGCCATGATCCTCCCCCACTGCAGCCAAAAATATAAAAGGGCACCACAGAGCTGCTGTGTTGGAGCTGGGTGTGGGTGAGGGCTCTGGTGCCTGTTTGTGACCCCAAATCTGTCCCCAAGGGGTTCCCAGCAGCACTCAGGGGACCCCAAATTGTGCATCAGTTTGTATTGAGGTCCCCCTCCACCTGTCCCTGTCCCCACTGATTTCCTATTTTATCCAGTTTGCTCTGAATTTGTTCATAAAATCCCAGGTTTACTGAGGTTGGAAAATCCCTCTGGGATCATTGAGTCCCAGCTGGGTCTGATCCCCACCCTGAGCACTCAGTGCCACCCCCAGGGCTGGGCACCCCAAACCCCCCTGGGCAGCCCCTGCCAACCCTTTCCATGAGGAAATTCCACCCTGAGCCTCCCCTGGCCCAGCCTGAGCTGTTCCCTCTCCTCCTGTCCCTGTTCCTGGGATGAGATCCCAAATCCCCCCCGGCTGTCCCCTCCTGTCAGGGAGTTGTGCAGAGCCAGAAATTCCCCCTGAGCCTCCTTTTCTCCAGGCTGAGCCCCTTCCCTTCCCCTCAGCATCCTCCAAACCCTTCCCCAGCTCCTCCAAACCCTTCCCAGCTCCCTGAGCCCCTCACAGACTGATCCCTGCCCAGGGGGATCAGAGGGGACACACAGGACAGGGCTGAGGGACACCCTGTGCTGGGAGAAGCTTCCAGGCTTTGCTGGATTTTGGATTCTGAGGATCCTGCATCCATCCAAGTCCAGAGCAGCTTCTTCAGTGACTTTAGAACCACCTCAGAGCACTTTTATCCCCAATTTTTTTTTAATCCCCAAACAGGGATCTTTGCTGTATCCCTGGGCCAGTGTCCCCTGCAGGTCACAGCAGTGCTGTCCTTGTCCCTGCAGGTCTCAGGTGTGCTGTCCCTGTCCCTGCAGGTCACAGCAGTGCTGTCCCTGTCCCTGCAGGTCTCAGCAGTGCTGTCCCTGTCCCTGCAGGTCTCAGGTGTGCTGTCCCTGTCCCTGCAGCAGGAATTCCTGCAGTTCCCCTGCCTGTTTCCTTTCCCACCACCCACACCTGCCTGCCCCAGGCTGTGCCAGGAAAAGGGAGCTTTTATGGCACTGTGGGGCTGGAGGAACATTTTGGGATGGATGTGAGAGTGAAATAAGAGCCTGGCCGGGTGAGTCACAGCTCAGCCCTGCTCTCCATGCCGAGGGGACAGCTGGTGGCACTAACAAACATCTCCCTGGAGACATTGTCTGGCAGCCAGCCCCCTCCTGCTTTTTCCAGCTGTAACCACGGCACAAATAAATAAACACCCACAGCTTTCCTTCCTTCCTTCCTGGAATCCTTCCTTCCTTCCTTCCTTTTGAAGCCGGGTGGGGCAGTGCCCCTGATCTCCTGGCACACATTATCTGCTCATGGGCAGCTTTAAACCAGCTGGGTCAATCATCTTTATCTTTCCACAGCCCATCCTCCCTCCAGGAGAGATCTCCTGTTCATGGCCAGTGAGTCCCAGGGCATGGCTGATAAAATTCCATCATCCCATGGGAGATGCTCCAGCCAGGGCAGGAGCCAAGCCTTTCCTACCCAGAGAAAAACTGACATTTGGAACACCAGAGCAGCCTTTGCCACTGGATCCCAGAGGAAAGCCAGACCTTTCCACATCATCCCTGCACCTTCAGAGGAAACTGCACCTTCTCCAGGAGCACTGCTCCAGCTGAGCCACATCTGCCACTGCAGGAGGATGCAGCCACCATGGAATGGGACTGTGCCAACACCCTGACTGACTGACGGGTGTCAGCTTGGATTCTGACTCTGGCAGGGTTGGGATTGTTCTTTGTAATCCTGCATTTCTATTTTAATTTTCCTAGTAAAGAACTGTTATTCCTAATTCCCATATCTTTGCCTGAGAGCTTCTTAATTTCAAAATTATAATAGCTTGGAGGAAGGGGGTTTACATTCTCCATTTCAAAGAGAAGCTCCTGCCTTTATTGGCAGCCACCTGTCCTTCACACCAGGACACTTCCTTCCTTTGGGGTTCTCACCTGTCCCTCTCCTCCTGCCTCAGCACCAAAAAGGTTCCAAAGAGGGCTGGAAATTCTCCTGTCCCACCTGGGCAGTGCCCAAATCCTGTGGAAGATGCTCCAGCTGTGCTGAGCCCCAGGTGAGGGATTTCCCACCTCTGTAGCTGCCTCATCCTCCCAGCCAAGCCCTCCCTGGCTCCCAGCTCCCAGCCTGGCTCAGGGGAGCCTTGGCAGGCGCTGCTGCCTCCCCAATTAATTCCAAGCCCAACTGGGAGCTCATGACAGCTCTCCTTCCCCCAGAGCTGCTCTCAGGAAGCTGCAGCAGGAGCTCCAGCCCAGCTGTAGCTGCTCCAAGCACGGGAATTTCTGTCCTGCAGCACCCAGGTGACATGGAGGTGACAAACCCTGGCTGGCACCTCAGTGGGTGCTTTAACACAGCTCCAGGCAGCAGCAAAACAGGGAAATTCTGTCCTGCTGCAGCCAGAGTGAGGGGAAAGCTCTGAATTAGGGAAAGGGAAGGGAAGGGAAAGGGAAAGGAAAGGAAAGGGAAAGGAAAGGAAAGGAAAGGAAAGGAAAGGAAAGGAAAGGAAAGGAAAGGAAAGGAAAGGAAAGGAAAGGAAAGGAAAGGAAAGGAAAGGAAAGGAAAGGAAAGGAAAGGAAAGGAAAGGAAAGGAAAGGAAAGGAAAGGAAAGGAAAGGAAAGGAAAGGAAAGGAAAGGAAAGGAAAGGAAAGGAAAGGAAAGGAAAGGAGAGGAGAAAGAAAAGGTTGATTGTGCACAAATCCTGTGGCTGCAGCAGCCAGGGAGCAGTTGCTGGGCCCAAGGGGCACCCTCAGTTTAATGGGAAATTCCTCCATCTCCTACAGAGAGTGGCTGGAGTTTGGAGAGAGGGGCAGCAGCTGAGAGGGCCCTGAGATGGGACACTGCCCATTGCAAAGGCAAAGCTGGGCCTGGGATAATGGGATGGGATGGGATCCATGGGATGGGATCCATGGGATGATCCTTAAGCTCCCATCCATCCCAAACCATTCCAGAATTCCAGGATTCTGTGAAACCAAGGCTGGTTTGGGGCTGGCTGCACAGTCTGGGCAAGAAACCCTGCAGATGACTTTGAAATGTCATTAAAGTTATTTTTATGCAAGGGGGTTCAGTCTATCTGTTTAAACAGTAAATGCACCAAACAATGCTTTAAATATTAATACAGGAGGGTGTCTCACTGAATTTAATTTTCCCAATTGATTTCAAGCTGCTCTGGATAGCACAGAGAGGAATTTTTGCTATTTTTGCTGCCTGTGAGAAGAGGCAGGAGGCAAAGAAAGCTCCTTCTGCACTCACAGGTAGGCTGGGAGGAGGAGAAACTGGAAGGAAAACAAGAACAAGGCAGCCAGTCCCAGCAGCTGGGAAAATGGGGAGGGCAAACATGGAAAAATTCTATTAATCTTAATTTCAGATTTTCCTTTGCCTGCAGAAAAAAAGCAGGAAGAGGAAATAGACCCAATTTATGGAAGCTGATCAAATATGCATTCATCTATTTAATTGGAAATGTTATTAAAGAGATGCAGGTATGAGCCAGATCTAGAGCCACCAATTTAAATGTGATTTAAATAATTCTCTCCCCTTTCCAAAAGGAGATAAAGGCTCCTTGAATCCCTGCTGGCCTCTCTGGATGGTCCTGCTCATCCCTGTTCCCTCAGAGCCAAAATCAGCCTGAACTCCCCCAAATTAGCCAGACCCCACCTTCATTTGGGGAGAAATAATTTACATTTGTCCTTTGGCACAAGGGACTCCCTGGGAGACACAGAAGCTGTAAATAATTGCAGTGGCATCACAGAGAAGAGAAAAGAAAGCCTTGAAGTGTTACAGGATTTAATTTTTTATTTCTTTTTTATTTTTTTCCTGCAGCTTTTGATGTTGCCAGTGCTGCTGCAGGGCTTTGTGGGGCTGCTCCTGCTCCACGACCTGGGGGATAAATAATGAATCAAAATGAGAGAATCACCAAATTTTACCAGGAACTACAAACTCCAGCTGCTCTCAGCTGCCAGGATTTGGTTCTCAGCTGTGCTGAGGCCCCAGCTCTGCCCAGGATGGATCCAGGGACATTCAGCATCTCCCAAAATCCAGCTGGGTGTGAGTCAGGGAGGATCCCAGAGCCAGGAATTGTCCTGCTCACCTCAGAGCTGTCACTGGGATGTCCCCAAGGGAAGGGGGTTGGATCCCAGAAATCTGGGATTTTTGAGCTTTCTGTGCTTTCTTGCACTGACCCCCTGGAGAACACTGCTTTTGACTTGAGGCCTTGGATAAGCTTCCAAAATTTGAGTGATGGAATTAAAATCACAGGTGTGTAGTTAAATAAAAGTGTGTGATTTCACATGGTGAAGGGTTTGGAATTTGGGATTTTTAGAATATAGTAATAGGTATGGGACAAGGTGGAGATTTTTGGGTGTTTTTCTATTTTCTTCTTCTTCCTTCTTCTTCATGGTAGGAGTTTTTGGTTGGATAGAAAATCCCACAGTGAGGGTCACAGGAGTTTGGTTATTGGATCAAAAGTATAAATAATAGAGGTGTTAATTCTTTATTGGACTGTTGAGCTTTAAAAAACCTTGTAGCCAGCTAGATTTGGTTCCATTTTCTCACTTTCAGCTGGTGGTTAGAAATGCTGCAGAGCTCTCTGTATTTTAGATAAGATTTATTAAACAACCAAGTCAGAACATGAGAAATTCATCTCCTTTGTGTTTTTTATCCTGACTCTGAGTGAAGACAGAAGGAAATGAAGACAAGGCACTGATTAGGTGGTGCAGCTTTTACAGAGGGTGTCAGTGCTGTCCCCAAGGATGAGCCTTGGGGACATTTTGGGTTCCAAACTGTCCTGGTTTGAAGGACAGGTGGCTGCCAATAAAGGCAGGAGCTTCTCTTTGAAATGGAGAATATAAACCCCCTTCCTCCAAATTATTATAATTTAGAAATTAAGGAGCTCTCAGGCAAAGATATGGGAATTAGGAATAACAGTTCTTTACTAGGAAAATTAAAATAGAAATGCAGTATTGCAAAGAACAATCCCAAACCCTGCCAGAGTCAGAATCCAAGCTGACACCCGTCAGTCAGTCAGGGTGTTGGCACAGTCCCATTCCATGGTGGCTGCATCCTCCTGCAGTGGCAGATGTGGCCCAGCTGGAGCAGTGCTCCTGGAGAAGGTGCAGTTTCCTCTGAAGGTGCAGGGATGATGTGGAAAGGTCTGGCTTTCCTCTGGAATCCAGTGGCAAAGGCTGCTCTGGTGTTCCAAATGTCAGTTTTTCTCTGGGTAGGAAAGGCTTGGCTCCTCCCTGGCTGGAGCATCTCCCATGGGATGATGGAATTTTATCAGCCATGCCCTGGGACTCACTGGCCATGAACAGGAGATCTCTCCTGGAGGGAGGATGGGCTGTGGAAAGATAAAGATGATTGCCCCAGCTGGTTTAAAGCTGCCCATGAGCAGATAATGTGTGCCAGGAGATCAGGGGCACTGCCCCACCCGGCTGTGACAGATGGGGACAGAATCCACATTGCTGGGCACATCAACCCAACACACAAACCCACCCAGGCCATGCTCTCAGGAATGAATCCACCTGTGGGATCTTCCCAAATCCCTTCCCTTCATCCCTTGAGCTTTTGGGAGCCTCACCCCAAACCAGCACAGTGAGAATGACTTGGATTTATTTATTTCTTCTTCAAAAAAAAAAAATTTTAAAAATCAATGGCTTGTTTTATTCTAAGCAAATACAATTTATGTTACAGCCCCAGCTGAGCCATCCCACCCCCAATTACAGCCCCAATTACAACCCCAATTAATTACAGCCAGTGCCAGGAAGAAGATCCTCACGCCCCTTCTCTTTACATTTAGTGCTTTTAGCAATTAAAAATCATGTAAATTCTTTTAGAATTTAGAGCCAGATTTCTGGCTCTGAATCTGAAATCTAAATTATTTTCAATTTAGGACCAAAACTCAGATTTTGAGGAAAAGGGAAAGATAAGGATGAGTCCATGCACCCCTTGTGCCTGATTCCATCCTATTCCTTTGAAATTCCTTTTATTTTAACATTTCCTGATCAATAATTGCATGGAATTGCTCCAGGATGAGGCACTTGCACCTGATTTAAAGATTCTGTGTGAGGCTTTTTGCCAATTATATCAATTCCAACCTTCGAGGCAGTGGCAGCAGGCTCATAAATTTCACAAACTCTCATGTCTCTGTACTTGAAAAAAAAAAAATAATTAAGTGTTTTCTTCAAAGGTGATGTGAGTTTTTCAGTTCTGCTGAGGTGGAAGGGAGGAATTTGTGGAAGAGAAGAGTTAAAGCACAAACCAGGGTATGAAGGAGCACGAAGCAACAGCACAAAGAGAAAAAAAAAATAGAAAAAAAAATTAAGTAAAAAAAAAAAAATAAGTAATGTAAAAAAATCAAGTAATTTAAAAAAATCAAGTAATTTTTTTTAAAAGTCAAGTAATTTTTAAAAAATCAAGTAATTTCTTTTAAAAAATCAAGTAACTTCTTAAAAAAGAATCTAATTAAAAAAAAAAACAAAAAAATCAAGTAATTTCTTTTAAAAAATCAAGTAACTTCTTTTCAAAAATTGAGTAATTTCTTTAAAAAAATCAAGTAACTTCTCTTTAAAAATTGAGTAATTTATTTTTAAAATCAAGTAATTTTTAAAAAATTTATCAATTTATTAAAAAAAACCAAGTTCTTAAAAAATAGGTGTACAGAGGTGAAAGCCATTTTGGTTTGGTCCTGGCAGAGGAGATGGGATTTGGGTGTGAGAACCAACTCTGCCCTCAGGGGGATGGTGGCAGTGGCGAGGGGTGCCCAGCCTGAATTATTCCAAATAATTTCCTTGCTGGAATTTGATTGGGTACCCACCGTGAATTATTCCAAATAATTTCCCTGCTGGAATTTGATTTGGTGCCCACTGTGAATTATTCCCCTGCTGGAATTTGATTGGGTGCCCACTGTGAATTATTGCCCTGCTGGAATTTGATTGGGTGCCCACTGTGAATTATTCCAAATAATTTCCCTGCTGGAATTTGATTGGGTGCCCACTGTGAATTATTGCCCTGCTGGAATTTGATTGGGTGCCCACTGTGAATTATTTCCCTGCTGGAATTTGATTGGGTGCCCACTGTGAATTATTGCCTTGCTGGAATTTGATTGGGTGCCCACTGTGAATTATTGCCCTGCTGGAATTTGATTGGGTGCCCACTGTGAATTATTTCCCTGCTGGAATTTGATTGGGTGCCCACTGCTGAATTATTGTCCCACTGGAATTTGATTGATTGGGTGCCACTGTGAATTATTCCCCCCACTGTGAATTTGATTGGGTGCCCACTGTGAATTATTGCCCTGCTGGAATTTGATTGGGTGCCCACTGTGAATTATTGCCCTGCTGGAATTTGATTGGGTGCCCACTGTGAATTATTGCCCTGCTGGAATTTGATTGGGTGCCCACTGTGAATTATTGCCCTGCTGGAATTTGATTGGGTGCCCTCTGTGAATTATTCCCCTGCTGGAATTTGATTGGGTGCCCACTGTGAATTATTGCCCTGCTGGAATTTGATTGGGTGCCCACTGTGAATTATTCCCCTGCTGGAATTTGATTGGGTGCCCACTGTGAATTATTGCCCTGCTGGAATTTGATTGGGTGCCCTCTGTGAATTATTCCCCTGCTGGAATTTGATTGGGTGCCCACTGTGAATTATTGCCCTGCTGGAATTTGATTGGGTGCCCACTGTGAATTATTGCCCTGCTGGAATTTGATTGGGTGCCCACTGTGAATTATTGCCCTGCTGGAATTTGATTGGGTGCCCACTGTGAATTATTGCCCTGCTGGAATTTGATTGGGTGCCCACTGTGAATTATTGCCCTGCTGGAATTTGATTGGGTGCCATTAAGGGAACAGCTGGAACCCCCAAACCCACTGGAGAAAACCCAGTTTGAAGCAGAGAACGGTGCAAATATCTCATGATGGAGATGAGAGGAAGAGAAAGAGGAAAAACAAACCCCCCAAATTATTACACCTGGGGATGGTTTAAGTGGAATAAATTCAGACAGAAGTGGGTTGAAGGTTTAGTCGCTCTTGGCCGCCTTCTGCTCGGGGTTGTCCCTCCAGATGCGGATGGTCAGGCAGGTGGCCATGGCCAGCCAGCCCAGGTAGGGCAGCAGCAGCAGCGCTGCCACGCGGTTGATGCGGTACCAGGAGCACAGCGTGCCCACGGCCAGCCCGTCCAGGCACAGGATGTCAATCAGCGCCTGCCATACACAAACCTCCGTCATTCCCGGCTCAGAACGCGGCACGGAGCAGCCCTGCACCCCAAAATATCCCGGGGTAGGTGGGAGATGGGGTGGGGATGGGGGAGTTGGGACTGGAACAACGCCAAACACCAGGACACTGTGCAGGGATGGGGAAATGGGAATGTTGGGACTGGAACAACCCCAACCCTCAGGACATTGAACAGATGGGAGATGGGGCAGGGGTGGGGGTGTTGGTGCTGGAGTGACCCCAAACCCCAGGACATTGTACAAGGATGGGGGAGTTGGCATTGGAGTGACCCCAAACCCCAGGACACTGTATAGGGATGGGGAGATGGGGGTGTTGGTGCTGGAGTGACCCCAAACCCCAGGACACTGTATAGGGATGGGGAGATGGGGGTGTTGGTGCTGGAGTGACCCCAAACCCCAGGACACTGTATAGGGATGGGGAGATGGGGGTGTTGGTGCTGGAGTGACCCCAAACCCCAGGACATTGTGCAAGGATGGGGGAGTTGGCATTGGAGTGACCCCAAACCCCAGGACACTGTATAGGGATGGGGAGATGGGGGTGTTGGTGCTGGAGTGACCCCAAACCCCAGGACATTGTGCAGGGATGGGGGAGTTGGTGCTGGAATGATCCCAAACCCTCAGGACATTGTACAGGACATGGGGCAGGGATGGGGAAGTTGGGATTGGAACAACCCCAAACCCCAGGACATTGTGCAGGAGATGGGTCAGGGAAGAGGTTGTTGGTGCTGGAGTGACCCCAACCCCCAGGACATTGTCCCTGTGCTCCGATCAGCGACATCGCAGTGTGTCACACCACGAGCCAACACTAATTAATGTGCTTTTCTCCCCTCCTTATTGAACCCCGCAGAATAACACCCTGCTCCTGGCGAGTGTCCCCTTTGCCCACACAGAGCCTGCTCGTGGTGGTGGCCGCTGAACAAACTCTCCTTTCGCCCCCAAAATGACAAAATTCAGGTGGGAACGCGAATCCCCATCTGCCCCTGGCACCTGGGGCAGAGCCTGGTGGCCCAGCCCGGGTGTGGCAGTGCCCCAGCCCCGCCCTGGCTGTGCCCGATAAGTCCCCGGGAGCTGCCCCCCATCCCCCAGGGATGTGACAGCGCTGTTGTCACTCAGGGTGTGACCCCACAAATGACTTTATCTCCCAGCCCGGACCCTTAACTGGGGGGTGCAGCCCCGGCGCATCCCCGCATCCCCCGCCCGGCTATGGAGGCTGGAGGGGAGCGATACCATTGTCTGCGAGCAGGAGCGGCTGCAGCGGGGCTGAAACTCCCTGTACAGCCACACCATCCCCCCAGAGCGCCCCGAAGCCGGCAGGGGAGCCCCATTACCAAGTTGAGGTTGCGGGCACCGAAGAACAAGGGGGGCCATGCCCAGTTGAGCACCAGCTGAGCCCCGTAGAGCCCCAGGGGCACGATGGCTTTGCTGCTGCAGCCACCCAGGTCGTTCCACACCAGGTAGGAGGCGTAGCTGTGAGGAGGGACAGCGTCAGTGCCCGCACCCACCCCGGCAGGGACACAGCCCCTCCTCCAGGAGTGTTCTCCCCACCAGGGATTTGTTTGCAGCGCTGCAGGATCCATGTCTGAGCTGCTCTCTGCGAGCAGGAACAGCTCTGGAGAGGTTTGGGATGGAGATGAGGGAGCAGGAACAGCTCTGGAGAGGTTTGGGTTGGAGATCAGGGAGCAGGAACAGCTCTGGAGAGGTTTGGGATGGAGATGAGGGAGCAGGATCAGCTCTGGGGAGGTTTGGGATGGAGATGAGGGAGCAGGAACAGCTCTGGAGAGGTTTGGGATGGAGATGAGGGAGCAGGAACAGCTGTGGAGAGGTTTGGGATGGAGATCAGGGAGCAGGAACAGTTCTGGAGAAGTTTGGGATGGAGCAGGAACATCTCTGGGGAGGTTTGGGTTGGAGATCAGGGTAGTTTCTTCCCCCGGAGGGTGCTGGCACTGCCCAGGCTCCCCAGGCAATGGGCACGGCCCGAGGTGCCAGAGCTCCAGGAGAGTTTGGACAGCGCTCCAGGGATGCTCAGGGCGGGATTTTGGGGTGTCTGTGCAGGGCCAGGAGCTGCACTGGACCATCCCCTCCCAGCTCAGGTTATTCCATGATTCCATTCCACAATCCCACATCCCTCACTCCTCCCAAACCTCCCCTGCCCCCTGCCCAGTGCCGGGGCTGCCTGTGGCATCTCCCCCTGCCAGCACCGAGCCAGGCTCAGCCCTGGCTGCCCCAGCAGCCCCAGAGCCGGGGCAGGGCTGTGCCAGGGGCTGCAGGACCGGAGCAGTGCCTGCACTCACCCCATGCCCGTGTACAGCATGGTCCAGGCCACGGGGAACACCCGGCGCGACGGGCACCACGAGGGTTTCTTCAGCTTCTCGTACCACGCTGGGATTTCCCTCCTGTTGAGGAACCAGCCCAGGAATCCTCCGACGTGGGGCAGGACGGTGAAGCCCACGCTGTAAGCCCACATCCTCCCTCAGGGGCTGCCAATCGCTTTTTTCCTGCTCTAAGTTAAAAACGAAGTTACAGCGTCACTTTTAAAGGACTTTTTTCCCCCTCTGATTCCATGTCCCGCTTCAGCCCCTAAGGCAGGAAAGATTTAATGTGTTCAGCCCTCTCTGAAACGGGAATTATTCCTGGCTGGGACGATTTTCCCCCTGATTTTCCCACTCTTTCACTGCAGTATTCCTGCGGGCTGGGAGGATTGTGAGGGCTGCTCCCCCTCCTCTGCTGCCCCGAGGATGAAAACCCAAACTCCATTCAGAATTCCCCACCATTTTTCAACATAGATTTCTATTTTCATTTCTATTTTAAAAGAGAAAAATCCTGCAGGAACCCACGGCAGAGGGGACTCTCACCTGTGCAGGGGGAGATTCTGAATTTGTTCACGGACTTCCTTTTGTATAAAACCAAGGAAAAATTCTTTTAATAATAAAAATGTTCTCAGAGTAACAGCAGGACACATGCAGAATTCAGTGTCTGTCCTGCATCTTCCCCTGCAGAGCTCCGAACCTGCCACTCTTCCATCCTCCCCAAATTCCCCTTCCCTCTGGATCCATCCAGGAATTAAATCCCGATTAACATTCCTCAGGAATGCCAGGCAGGAGCGCAGTTCTGAGCTGTCAGCACGAGCACAAAATGCACCTGGGAAAGTTTGGGATTTAGGAATGCGGGAGGAAGGAGCAGAGCAGTCCCTGAGCCAGGGAAATGTCCCCGAGCCAGGGAAACGTCCCCGAGCCCGGAGCGCTGCCCAGGGAAACCGGGAATTGAGGATGGGACTGTCCTGAACAGCCTCTGCTTGGGATTTCAGGTCCCAATTAACACTCTGCTGCACGCTCAGCAATATCTAACACAACATAAATTAATTGTTATTATTGTCAGCACACCGCAGCGTGTTTGGGAAGGCGGGAGGAGCTTATTCCCACCCCGGACACCACCTCAACCAACAACTCCTTCACCTGACAATTTATGACACTCTCAAAGCACCCAGAGAACAAGTGAAAACTTGAAAACTAAAAAAAAAAAAAAAAAAAAATCAGTTCTGCTTTAAATATGACCCAGCCCCGCCGAGTTCTGCTTCCCACACACACCACAGGAACAGAATATGGGAAAAGCGGATTTTCCCCAATTTCTTTGCTGCTGCAGAGGTGAAAAAGGGTTGAAAATCTGCTTTAGCCTCGCAGCTGGAGCTGCCCGAGCCTTACCTGGGTCAGCGCCTCGCTCCGCCTGGCCGAGGGAAGGGCTGGGACATCCAGGTCCGCGGGTGGCACCGGGGTTTTACCCAAAAAACCCGAACTGGGCGGTGCGGCGGGGCTGCATCAGATTAAACCCAGAGCTCCCGCTGGGGACAAGCGGCTGGAGCTTGGGGTGGTGGAGACCCGGGAAAAAACATCGGGAATTGGGGGTGGTGGAGCCCCGGGACATCCATGGGGATTTTGGGGTGGTGGAGCCTGGGGAAAACCGCTGGGAATTCTGGATGGAGGAGCCCCGGGACAATCACTGGGAATTCGGGATGGTGGAGCCTAGGGACAATCACTGGGAATTCGGGATGGAGGAGCCCCGGGACAATCACTGGGAATTCGGGATGGAGGAGCCCGGGGACAATCACTGGGAATTTGGGATTCTGGAGCCTAGGGACAATCACTGGGAATTCGGGATGGAGGAGCCCCGGGACAATCACTGGGAATTCGGGATGGTGGAGCCCGGGGACAACCTTGGGGAATTTGGGATGGTGGAGCTTGGGGACAATGATCAGGAATTTGGGATGGTGGAGCCCCGGGAAAACCGCTGGGAATTCTGCATGGTGGAACCGCGGGGACAATAATCCAGAATTTGGGGTTGTGGAGCTCAGGAACAATCACTGGGAATTCGGGATGGTGGAGCCCGGGGACAATTACTGGGAATTTGAGACGGTGGAGTCCGGAGACAACCATGGGGAAATTGGGGTGCTGGAGCTCGGGGATAATCACAGAGAATTCGGGGTGCTGGAACCCAGGACAATCGCTGAGAATTTGGGGTGGTGGAGCCTGAGGACAACCCTGGGGAATTCGGGGTGCTGGGGAAACATGATTGGGAATTTGGGGTGCTGGAACCCCAGGACAACCATCGGGAATTTGGGGTGGTGGAGCCTGGGGACAATCACCCGGAATTTGGGGTGCTGGGGCCCGGCAGGGTCACGGTGACTTTGGGGCTGTGACAAGATGTCCCTGTCCCACTCACGGGGTGTCCCTGTCACCACGTGTCCCTGCCACACTCCTGGCCTGCCCCACCCTCCGCCTGCCCCCAGGCGCTCATTAACACCCCACTAATTAACCAGATGCTTCCCCCTTTGGCCAAAACGCCCCGGCAGGTGAAAGGAGCCGTTGCAGGGGTGTGAAATGGCAGAGGGAACAGCCAGAAATCAATTTCCATTCGGGAGCTGTCTGCCAGGGCTGCCAAAATGAAACACTAATTCCCAGCAGTTCTGGGTCATTACCTGGATTTCATGGAGGCAGGAGCTGGGCTGGATCCTCACACGCTGCGGTTTTGCTGCTGCAACAGGAATCAGGAAAAATCTCTTTTACTGGGCTCCTAGGATATTGTTGTTTTGGGTTTTTTTGTGTGCCTTTTTGTTTGTTTGTTTGTTTGTTTGTTTGTTTTTTGTTTGGGTTTGGTTTTTGGTTTTTGTTGGGTTTTTTGGTTTTTTTTTTTTTTTTTTTTTTTTTTTGTTTTGTTTTGGTTTGGTTTGGTTTGGTTTTTTTTTTGGGGAGGAGAAAGAAAGGGGGAAGAAAACACTGTAAAAAGCCAGAATTTCAGATTTTTTAAAAACCCAGCCTG
Organism: Muscicapa striata striata; assembly: GCA_030060385.1. NCBI lineage: Eukaryota > Metazoa > Chordata > Aves > Passeriformes > Muscicapidae > Muscicapa > Muscicapa striata. The sequence goes on along the minus strand of JAREIS010000223.1, from coordinate 2,059,406 downwards.
AATCCTGGCCTGGCATGGGCTGGTCCAGTGGAATTCCCACTTCCAGTGACAGATGCAGCTCATTAATCACACCCCAGCCACCTGCATCCCCTCCCTGAGCCTGTTGCTATTTGTGACTGGAAATTTGTGTCATGGAATGATGCAGCTCCTAAAAGAGCCCGAATGGTTTCCATCAGAGTCAGCCCCTGCTGCCTCCACAGCAGCTCGGACAAAATGCACAAAATGTGACAATTTTCAGCAGGAGATGTTTCTCCCCCTGGGCATGAGCCCAGTCCTGTGGTTACTGGATGGCTTGGCAGGAGTGTGCCCGGGCTGGTTTGGAATTTAATGTGCTGGAAAAATGAGAAGCTGAAGGACAAATCCCAAGGATCTGTGATGCTGGGAATGCTGCTGGTGATGGGGGAATAGAAAAGGGGAAGAGGGGAAAAAACAACAGGAGGTGTTCCAGGCCTAGAAGTTGTGTTTTTGCTGAGCTTTGGGGTAAAGAAAGGGATCAGGGAGTCATGGAATGGTTGGGGTGGGAAGGGAGCTCACCCAAGGGATGTTTTGTGCCCTTTGGGTTCCTCCTGCCCTGGAGGATGGAGCAGCCCTGGGAACACTCTGAAAATATTTCCTCCTGCCTTTCCCTTGCTCCCATGGATTTACAGCCAATATTTCTGCGTGGATTATTTGTCAGTAATAATCAGCTGAGCTGAGGCTCCTCAGCTCCATCCCAGCTCCATCCCAGCTCCATCCCAGCTCCATCCCAGCTCCTTCCCAGCTCCACCCCAGCTCCATCCCAGCTCCATCCCAGCTCCATCCCAGCTCCATCCCAGCTCCATCCCAGCTCCATCCCAGCTCCATCCCAGCTCCATCCCAGCTCCATCCCAGCTCCATCCCAGCTCCATCCCAGCTCCATCCCAGCTCCATCCCAGCTCCATCCCAGCTCCATCCCAGCTCCATCCCAGCTCCATCCCAGCTCCATCCCAGCTCCATCCCAGCTCCATCCCAGCTCCATCCCATCCCAGCTCCATCCCAGCTCCACCCCAGCTCCATCCCAGCTCCACCCCAGCTCCATCCTCAGCTCCATCCCAGCTCCATCCCAGCTCCATCCCAGCTCCATCCCAGCTCCATCCCAGCTCCATCCCAGCTCCATCCCAGCTCCATCCCAGCTCCATCCCAGCTCCATCCCAGCTCCATCCCAGCTCCATCCCAGCTCCACCCCAGCTCCATCCCAGCTCCATCCCAGCTCCATCCCAGCTCCATCCCAGCTCCATCCCAGCTCCTTCCCAGCTCCATCCCAGCTCCATCCCAGCTCCATCCCTCCATCCCAGCTCCATCCCAGCTCCATCCCAGCTCCATCCCAGCTCCATCAGCTCCATCCCAGCTCCATCCCAGCTCCATCCCAGCTCCATCCCAGCTCCATCCCAGCTCCATCCTCAGCTCCATCCCAGCTCCCCCAGCTCCATCCCAGCTCCATCCCAGCCAGCTCCATCCATCCAGCTCCATCCCAGCTCCATCCCAGCTCCATCCCCCAGCTCCATCCCAGCTCCATCCCAGCTCCATCCCAGCTCCATCCCGGCTCCATCCCAGCTCCATCCCAGCTCCATCCCAGCTCCATCCCAGCTCCATCCCAGCTCCATCCCAGCTCCATCCCGGCTCCATCCCAGCTCCATCCCAGCTCCATCCCAGCTCCATCCCAGCTCCATCCCGGCTCCATCCCAGCTCCATCCCAGCTCCATCCCAGCTCCATCCCAGCTCCATCCCAGCTCCATCCCAGCTCCATCCCAGCTCCATCCCAGCTCCATCCCAGCTCCATCCCAGCTCCATCCCAGCTCCATCCCAGCTCCATCCCAGCTCCATCCCAGCTCCATCCCAGCTCCATCCCAGCTCCATCCCAGCTCCATCCCAGCTCCATCCCAGCTCCATCCCAGCTCCATCCCAGCTCCATCCCAGCTCCATCCCAGCTCCATCCCAGCTCCATCCCAGCTCCATCCCAGCTCCACCCCAGCTCCATCCCAGCTCCATCCCAGCTCCATCCCAGCTCCATCCCAGCTCCATCCCTCCATCTCCATCCCAGCTCCATCCCAGCTCCATCCCAGCTCCATCCCAGCTCCATCCCAGCTCCATCCCAGCTCCATCCCAGCTCCATCCCAGCTCCATCCCAGCTCCATCCCAGCTCCCAGCTCCATCCCAGCTCCATCCCAGCTCCATCCCAGCTCCATCCCAGCTCCATCCCAGCTCCATCCCAGCTCCATCCCAGCTCCATCCCAGCTCCATCCCAGCTCCATCCCAGCTCCATCCCAGCTCCATCCCAGCTCCATCCATCAGCTCCATCCCAGCTCCATCCCAGCTCCATCCCAGCTCCATCCCAGCTCCATCCCAGCTCCATCCCAGCTCCACCCCAGCTCCATCCCAGCTCCATCCCAGCTCCATCCCAGCTCCATCCCAGCTCCATCCCAGCTCCATCCCAGCTCCATCCCAGCTCCACCCCAGCTCCATCCCAGCTCCATCCCAGCTCCATCCCAGCTCCATCCCAGCTCCATCATCCACAGCTCCATCCCAGCTCCATCCCAGCTCCACCGCAGCTCCATCCCAGCTCCATCCCAGCTCCATCCCAGCTCCACCGCAGCTCCATCCCAGCTCCACCCCAGCTCCATCCCAGCTCCACCCCAGCTCCATCCCAGCTCCATCCCAGCTCCATCCCAGCTCCACCCCAGCTCCATCCCAGGGCTCAGGGCACGCCGGCGTTGGCAGCCCCGGCCCTGCTGCTCCCCGCAGAGTGCGGCACGCTGAGCTCGCTTACACAACGCTGTTTGTTTCCCTCCCCTTAGCAACCCCCGCACGTTGTCCCCGGAGCTGCTCGCTCCATGCAAGATTAATTGCTCAAATAGAAAGGCCCTGTTAACCTGAATATATTATTGAAAACCAGCATATTTCAATCCGCCCTAGATTTGAAAATAGAGATGCCGGGTCAGCTCTTGGCATAAATCTGCAGAGCTCCTGGAAGGCGGCGGAGCTTCCCTGATTTACAGCGGCAATAAAGGGACGGGGACTCGCCTGGCTGCCACCAAGGACGTGGCAGGGACAGGCAGGACTCTCGTGGCCATCTCTGCGACCTGCCAGCCCCGAAACTGCGGCACAGAAAGAAAAAACAAAACAAAACAATCCAAAACACCACCCTACTTTTATATATATATATAAAATATATTAAAAAAAAAAATATATATATATATATTTTATACATATGTATATATTTTATATTTATATTATATATATTTATATTATATATATTATATTTTATATATATTATATTATATATATTTATATGTATATTTATATTATATATATATTATTTTTATATATATTTATATTATATATTATTTTATATATATATATTTATATTTTTATTTTTATATTATATATATATATATATATATATTTTTTTTTTTTTTTTTTTTTTGTGGGGTGATGCTGACATAAAAAAAAAATCCTGGATCATACGAAGAGATACAGGAATTTCCAGCTGGAGTTTTTCCGTGTGGGCTGAGGTGGGCTGGAGACCCTCGGCCTTTCAGGCTGGTGTGGAATGATGCAGGGAGGTGGATTTGCAGCTTCTCCCCGCTAGAGGGAATTTTTGAACGGGTTTGGGGGGGTGAAAGTTTCGGTTTTGGTGTGTTCGGAAAGCTGGGATTGGAAAGGGCTGGAAAAGGGAGGAGAAAGAGGAGGGAAAGGGGGGGATGAAGAGGGAGAGGTGGAAAAGGGGAGGTGGAATGAGATGGAAAGAGATGGAAAGGGGGGAGTGAAAGAGAGGATGGAATTGGAGGATGGAAAGAGGGGATGGAAAGGGAGAGATGAAAATGGAGGGAAAGAGGGAGACGGAAAGGGGGAGATGGAAAGGGGGAGATGGAAAGGGGGAGATGGAAAGGGGGAGATGGAAAGGGGGGATCGAAAAGGAGGGAAAGAGGGAGATGGAAAAGGGGGATGGAAATGGAGGATGAAAAGAAATGGAAAGGGGAGGATGGAAAGAGGGGATGGAAAGAGGGAGATGGAAAGGAATGAAAAGGGGAGATGGAAAAGGAGGAAAAGAGGGAGATGGAAAAGGGGAGATGGAAAAGGAGGAAAAGAGGGAGATGGAAAGGAGATGGAAAGGAGGAAAAGAGGAGATGGAAAAGAGGGATGGAAAGGGGGGATGAAAAGAAATGGAAAGGGGAGGATGGAAAGAGGGGATGGAAAGGGGTTGGAGCTGGCTGGAAGGGGCTTCAGGGAACAGAATGGGGCTGGAAGGGACAGGAGGGACAGACGGGACAGGAGGGACAGACGGGACAGGAGGGACAGACGGGACAGGAGGGACAGACAGGGGCTGGCAGGAGCTGCCTGGTGCGATAACAGCGGCCCGGGGCTCGCCCTTATCTGCCCGCAGGAGCCGCCCCGGGGCAGCCAGAGCAGGGAATTCCAAGGGCCCCGAGAATTCCAAGGGCCCCGAGAATTCCAAGGGCTCCGGCTCCTCTCCAGCGCTCAGGCGGCAGCGCAGCCCCGCAGTTTAACAAATTAGCGCCGCGCGGATGAGCCCCGCTAATTAACGGCGCGCGAGCACGGGCCCAGCCCGGCTCCAACGGGACAGGAAATGTTTGGGTTTAGGCTCCTCCAACCTGTAAAACCTGTTCTAACCCGTAATACCGGCTCTAACCGGTAATACTGACCATAATCTGTAATACCGGCTCTAATCTGTAATACCAGCTCTAAACTGTAATACCGGCTCTAAACTGTAATACTAACCATAATCTGTAATACCAGCTCTAATCTGTAATACCTGTCCTAAACTGTAATACCGGCTCTAACCTGTAATACTGGCCATAATCTGTAATACCAGCTCTAATCTGTAATACCGGCTCTAAACTGTAATACCTGTCCTAACCCGTAATACCGGCTCTAACCTGTAATCCTGCTCGCTGGGAGCCCCGAGGGGAGCCTGGGGCAGCCGGGACAGGGACAGAATCTGTCCCTTCCAGTCCCTGCCAGTCCCCTCCAGCTGCAGATCCACAGGAATCCTCCTTGCCTGGATCTGCCTTTCCCTATTCTCAAGTGCTAAAATCCACTAATATCCACTAAAATCCAATAATTTCTCCTTAAAAACCCACCTGATGCCTCTGCTTTCCATCATTTCCAGGGCGCAGCTGCAGAATTTAATTTTTTTTTTAATTATTATAATTTTTTTTTTTTTTTTTTGTCAGAAGATGCCAAAGGAAAAAAAAAAAAAACACAACAAAAGGGCTGTAAAACATCTTGTGCTGCCCAGGGCATCACCCGAGCTGGGCAAGGCTCAGCTTTCAGCTCGGGATCAGGATGGGATCAGCACAGGGAAATTCCTTCCCAGGGTACAGGGATGGGCAGGGACCAGGCTGGAGCAGAAATGGGGAGTAAAAAAAGTGAAAAGGGACACAAGGACGGCAGGGGATTCCTGGTAAAGGGAAATAAATGTTAAAATCCTGCAGGGAAAAATGGGATTTATTAAAGGAAATGGGATTTGTGGAGAGGGGATTTGGGATTGGGGATGGCTCGTGCACGGGTCGGGCTCCTTCAGGGAGCTGAAAAGTGAATTTATCGCCTGTGCTGAGTCAGGGCTGGTGTTAATGGCAGAGGTTTTGCCTTTAGGGCTGCTCCATCCCAGGGCAGCGAGCTCTGAGCATTCCAGCAGAGCTCAGCCCCAGCCCTGTCACCCCAGAACGAGCTCCCCTCCCTCTGACAGATCCACCCCCAGCATTTTCCCCTCCTGGATTTTCCCCTCTGTGACTCCTGGAGCTGCTCAGGGAAATTTTGGGCATAAAGGATTGAGGAGAAGCCTCTGGCTGCCAGCTCAGAGGATGGAAAAAAACCCCACTGGCTCAGGGAAAAGCTGCAGGAATCTTTTCTCAGAGGATGCTCCAAAGGTTCTGCTGCTTCCAGAGGGGCTGATCCCAGTGCTGGGCTCGAGTTCCCCAGGGATGGGAGCCCAAGATCAGCTCCCTGCAGCTCATCCCAGACATCGAGGGCAGCAATGAAACGTGGGATGGATGGACAGGAAAAATCCCTGGGGAGGGAGGGGATCCTGCCATGGGATCCCAGCCAGGGCCTGAGGATTCCAGGCAGGTGCCAATGAGGGAAACGTGCCTGGCAGGGGAGGATTCTGCTTAAAAAAGGGAAATGGTAAAAGCAGGGGTGTTCTCCCAGCTCCTGCTGGACTTTGTGTCCTGGAAATTACCTCGGAAAAGTCTTTATTCCCACAAAACTTGGCGGGTTTGGGGTCTGATAAACCTTTATTCCCACAAAACTCGTGTAGCTTGGTTTGAAAAAAACTTTATTCCCACAAAACTCGGGTATTTTGGAGTTTGAAAAAAATTTTATTCCCACAAAACTCGGTTATTTTGGAGTTTGAAAAAACTTTATTCCCACAAAACTCGGGTATTTTGGAGTTTGAAAAAACTTTATTCCCACAAAACTCGTTTATTTTGGGATTTGAAAGTTTTTTCTCATAAAACTTAGGTGTTTTAGGATTTGAAAAACCTTTATTCCCACAAAACTTTGTGGTTTTGGAGTTTGGAAAACCCTCATTTCTACAAAACTTGGCGGGTTGAGGGTTTGAAAGAGCTTCATTTCCACAAAACTTGGGGAAGTTGGAGTTTAAAAAAATCTTTATTTCCATGAAACTTCTGGTTTTGGGGGTGTGACCCAGTTTTAGAGGCCCTTGACTCAAATTGCAGCTCCAGATCTGCACTGGCACCAGATCCTGGCTCGGCTTTGGGGTCAATCCCACCTGAATGGCCAAAGGCAAACACTGCAGTGATAATGTGGCCTTAATTATCTTTTTGGTGATTTAATTAGGAGCTGGATCTGGGTTTGGGGCAGGGCACAAAGTGGATTAGGGGAGCAGCTGCCTCTTTAATTAGGGCCATTTCTGCTCCCTTTGTGTTCACCCTTTGCTCTCCCAGAGGCAGCTCCAGGCCCTGGGAATCCTCTGGAATCTCAGAGATCCCGAACTGGCAGAGCTGGGGGAAGGTTATTTATAGCCCCGGGGTAAATATTTATTTGGATTCCAATCTTTAATCTGCTCCTGGCGGATTCTGTGGAAAGCCTGAGCCCCCCACTCCTCCTGCAGTGATTTCAGAGTCTCCTCCTCTCCTCTCCTCTCCTCTCCTCTCCTCTCCTCTCCTCTCCTCTCCTCTCCTCTCCTCTCCTCTCCTCTCCTCTCCTCTCCTCTCCTCTCCTCTCCTCTCCTCTCCTCTCCTCCCAGCACCCCAAACTCATTCCCAGGGATTCAGAATGGGTTCAGCATTCCCAGGTTTTAATTCTGCACAGAATGGGTTCAGAATTCCCAGAGATTCATTCAGCATTCCCAGGGATCCATTCTGGGCTCAGCATTCCCAGGGATTCAGAATGGATTCAGCATTCCCAGGGATTCAGAATGGATTCAGCATTCCCATGGATTCATTTTGCACAAAATGGGTTCAGCATTCCCAGGAATTCATTCAGCATTCCCAGGATTCATTCTGCACAGAATGGATTTGACATTCCCAGGGATTCAGAACAGGTTCAGCATTCCCAGGGTTTAGTTCTGCATAAAATGGGTTAAGAATTTCCAGGGATTCCGAACAGGTTCAGCATTCCCAGGGATCCATTCTGGGCTCATCATTCCCAGGGATCCATTCTGGGCTCGGCATTCCCAGGGATCCATTCTGGGCTCATCATTCCCAGGGATCCATTCTGGGCTCGGCATTCCCAGGGATCCATTCTGAGCTCAGCATTCCCAGGGATCCATTCTGGGCTCGGCATTCCCAGGGATCCATTCTGGGCTCAGCCCCCGGGGCTCTGTCTCTCCCCCTGCAGGACCCTGCCCTCTGTGTGCCCCTGTCCCACCCCCGGCATCCCGAAACCCGAGCCCAGAGCCCCCCCATGGATGGGCTGGGGACAGCTGGGGACAGCAGAGCCACCCTGGGGCACCACAGAGCCCCAAATCCCACCTGGGCTCTCAGCCAGGGCACAGGGACCATGGCAGGTGTCCCAAATTTGTCACTGATGGATGCTCGGTGCCTCCACGGCCTCAGCACCACCCTGAGCCCCACAGGGAGCCCCAAAAGTGCCCCCGGGTGGGGCAGCAGCAGGACAGAGCTGGGGGGTGCCAGGGCTCAGTGACAGGTCCCAGCTGTCCCAGCCCAGGCTGGCTCCTGCATCTCGTGGGTTTTCCTGCCCAGGAGTGTTTTATGGCAGAGAACCCTGCATGGATTTTTCCTTTGTTATTTCCTGTCCTTGTTGTTTCCTGCTTGGGGAGGGTGTGGACACATCAAAGATCCTCAGCTCTGGAGCAGCTGCTGGGACAGCAGAGCCCCACAGCCTCCCCTCTCCATCCCAAAACCCTCCCTTTTCCATCCCAAAAACCTCCCTTTTCCATCTCAAAAACCTCCCTTTTCCATCCCAACACCCACCCTTTTCCATCCCAAAAACCTCCTCTGTCCATCCCAAAAACCTCCCTTTTCCATCTCAAAAACCTCCCTTTTCCATCCCAAAACCTCCCCTCTCCATCCCAAACCCCTCCCTTTTCCATCCCAAAAACCTCCCTCTCCATCCCAGCAATCTCCCCTCAATATCCTCCAAGGATTTCTTCTTTCCATCCCCACAATTTCCTTCTCTGTCCCCAAAATCTCCTTCTCAATCCCCCAAAAATTCCCCTCTTCCACCCCCCACAATCTCCCCTCTCCATCCCAAAAAATTTCCCTTTGCATCCTCACAATGTCCCCCAATCCATCCCAAAAATTTCCTTCTCCATCCCAAAAATCTCCCTCTCCCTCCCCACACCCTCCCCTCTTCCTTTCCCACATTTTCCCTTCTTCACCCCCAAAATCTTCCATCCTGATTTCCCCTTTTCCATCCCCACATTCTCCTTTCCATCCCAAAAATCTCCCATCTTCCATCTCCACAATTTTCCCTCTTCATCCCAAAAATCTCCCCCTCTCCACCCCCACAAATTCCCCTCTCCACCCCCACCATTTTCCCTCACATCCTCCCCTCTTCCTTTCCCAAATTTTGCTTTCTTCACCCCCAAATCTTCCATCCCAATTTCCCCTTTTCCATCCCCATTCTCCTTTCCATCCCCAAAATCTCCCATCTTCCATCACCACCATCTTCCCTCCCTCCCCACATCCTCCCCTTTTCTTTTCCACATTTCTTCTTCTTCATCCCCAAAATCTTCCATCCCAATTTCCCCTTTTCCATCCCCACAATTTCCCCTCTCCATCCCAAAAATCTCCCATCTTCCATCCCCTCATTCACCCCTCTCCATCCCAAAAATCTCTCCTTCTCCATCCCCAAAATTTCCCCTTTCTATCCCCACATCCTCCCTTCTTCTTTCCCAAATTTTCCCTTCTTTATCCCCCAAATCTTCCATCCTGATTTCCCCTTTTCCATCCCCACATTCTCCCCTCTCCATCCCCCCAAAATCTCCCCTCTCCAGGGAGGGCTCTGCAGCTCAGGGATGGCACAAGAAGCTGCAGCAGCAGCAGATTTCTCTCCCTCTCAGCTCTTCACGCTGAAAAAAAAAAAAAAAAAAAAACAAAGGAGATTTGGGATCCTGAAATTGAGGAGGCAGCTGAGGCTGGAGAGCTCATGGAGAGAGGAGCAAAACTCCTGGAAGCTTCTGGAAGCAAACCCTGCACACAGCCAGGAGATGAGTTTGCACTCTGTACCATTTTTATTTTGACATAGATATAGATTTGTATATATTACATCATTTAAAAACAAACAGTTTTGGTTTGGGTTTGTTTTTTTTCAGCGTGTCCCACACGGACCTGCAGGTCTCTCCTTCCCCACCTCCTTCAGGGAGGATTTCCCCTCTTTCCCCCCCTGGAAAAACCAGGTTTGTGTTCTTGTCCCACCCTCCCAGAGCCACCACAAAGTGTCCTTTAATGTCCTGTCCCCCTCCTGCCGTGCTGGGGAGGGGACACCAGGGAAAGGAGCAGAGGTGACAGTGACAGCGAGGGCTCAGAGCTGCCAGCAGCCCTGGGGCACCTGCGCTGGCTCAGGCCTGCCTTAGACCTGCCTTAGACCTGCCTTAGACCTGCCTTAGACCTGCCTTAGACCTGCCTTAGTGGCTCTGACCCTCAGAGAGCTGGGACAGACTCCTCCATCCAGGAGGGAGAGGATGGGATTAAAAACCACCCTCAAATGGGCTCAGTTGGAGTAAAAAGAGGCTCAGAAGGTGTGAAAATGGCTCATGAGGAGTAAAAACAGACTCAAGAGCAGGAAATAAAACTCCTTGGGGCTCTCACCCCTTTCCCATGCACCACCCCATCCTCCTGGGTGAATTCATCCTGGATCAGTTCCTCCTGGGTGGATTCCTTCTGGATAAATCCTCCAGGGTAAATTCCTCCTGGATAATCCCTCCTGGATAAATCCTCCAGGGTGAATTCATCCTGGGTGAATCCCTCCTGGAAAACCCATCCTGGATCATTTCCTCCTGGATAAATGCTCCTGGGTGAATTCCTTCTGGATAAATCCTCCTGGGTGAATTCTTCCTGCCAGCCCTCCAGGAATTCCCCGACTCCCTGAATTCCCCTCCTGGCACCAGGAAATCCCCCCAGGTCCCTTCTCCTTCCCTGCTGTGGGGCTGTGGCCATGCAGGGCTGGGGCACAGTCCCACTTCAGTCCCACAGCCCCAACTGAAGCTTTTTTCCACCCAGAAACCGCTGCCAGGAAGAGCTGAGAGCAGAGGGAGGAGAGGCACTGACACCCTGAGATCCCTCCCTCTGCAAATCCCCTGAGAAAAACGAACAAAATGGAATTTTTCCTTTGTGCAGCACCTATTGAAAAGTTCTCCCCTCTGTCCTGAGCTTCACTAAGGCTCAATCCTTTCCCATAAATCTGGAAAATATCCTTTATGGCCTCACAGCTGCAAGGGGGCTTTAGCTGGGAAATGAGAATAAATGAGCAGCAAAAGCTCTCCCTGATCCATTGGAGCTCCAGGAGTGTGGCTGAAGCAGTGAATTAAAGCTCATGTGCTGATTTTTATTTTTTCCAAGGACTCTGTAAAGTCCTGCTGGACACACAACCCAAGCAGAGAACCGAGGGTAATTTGTCAATCAAGGGGCTGATTAGCAGAAAAAAAGGAAATAACGACCTGGCTCGTACCCATTGTGGCCAAAAGGCTCCATCTGGTGGTGTTTGCACCCAAAAAGGAGCTGGGAATTGTACTGGTTAAACTGGTTAAACTGGTTCACAGCACAGGAAAGGCTTGAAACTCGAAATCCCAAGGTGGGAGAAGGGAAAAGGGAATTTTGTGTGGAGAAATGTACCTGCAAGGGGAAAAAGCAGCCAGGGGGGGGCTCAGGTGAGCCAGGAGGGCCACAAAACCTGGGCTGTGGCCACAAAACTTGAGCTTGGCCACAAAAACCTGAGCATGGCCAGGCTGTGCTGCCCTGCATGGGGCAAACACATGCAAGCAGGAGTGGAAATAATACAGGAAATATTTTAATGCTTTTCTCTTAAGCACAGCCCAGAGCATTGCAATCAGGAACAGGCAGGAGCAAAATGACAAGCTCAGATATGGGAACAGGCTGAAAAGTTCATTATTCTGTTAAAAAAAAAAAAAAAAGGCACAGGACAGGAGAGATGTGAGTGTTCAAAAATTCAGGCTGGTCCTGCTAAGCCTGGATAAATCCTCCAGGGTGAATTCATCCTGGATCAATTCCTCCTGGGTGGATTCCTTCTGGATAAATCCTCCTGGATAAATCCTCCAGGGTGAATTTGGATCAATTCCTCCTGGGTGGATTCCTTCTGGATAAATCCTCCAGGGTGAATTGATCCTGCAGCTGCAAGGGGAGAAGAGGGAGGGATCCTTCACCTGCAGCTTGGGAATAATTCCCTGAATTCCCTGGTTGGCAAAAAAATCAAAGGAAAAAAAAAAAATCAAAGGAAATCCCAAAGGAAGGTTTGGGATGGGAGAGAGGAGTTTGCTCCCCTCCTCACCCCAAAAATCACTCAAGCACCAGTCAGGAGCAAAACCAGCACAAGTGGGGACTGGTCCCTGCATGGAGCTGCTCCAGGGATGGGCTGCAGCTCCAGTGCTCCCAGTAAGGGCCAGGGAGCCCAACTGGTGGCAGCAGGAGGGCAGGGCCACTTATTTCAGTGCTGGGACTTCCCAGCTGGGCCAGGAGGGTTTTCTGGAGCAGGGTGGGGATGTCTGGAAAGGCTGCAGGGTTTGGGACAGGGAGAGCTGGTTGGGCCCTGCTGGGATTTCCAGGGGAGCAGCAGCCAGGGCTGGGATGGAGCTGTCAGTGATGGGGAGGGGGCTCAGGACCCAACATGGCACTGTCACACAGTGCCACTGGGGCATTGTCACACAGTGCCACTGGGGCATTGTCACAGCCCTCTCCAGAGGAGCTGGCAGGCCCAGAGATGCCTCATCCCAAAAATGTCCCATCCCAGAGATGCCCCATCCCAGAGGTGTCCTCAACCCAAAAATGTCTCATTTCAGAGATGTCCCCATCCTAGAGATGCCTCATCCCAGACACATCCCATCCCAGGGATGCCTCATGCCAAAAATGTCCCATCCCAAAAACGTCCCATCACAGAGATGCCCCCATCCTAGAGATGCCTCATCCCAGAGATCTCCTCATCCCAAAAATGTCCCATCCCAGGGATGTCCCCATCCCAAAAATGCCCCATCCCAGGGATGTTCCCATCCCAAAAATGTCCCATCCAGGGATGTTTCCATCCCAAAAATGTCCCATCCCAGAGATGCCCCATCCCAGAGGTGTCCTCAACCCAAAAATGTCTCATTTCAGAGATGCCCCCATCCTAGAGATGTCCTCATCCCAGACACATCCCATCCCAGAGATGCCTGATCCCAAAAAGGTCCCAGCACAGAGATCTCCCCATCCCAGGGATGCCTCATCCCAGAGATCTCCTCATCCCAAAAATGTCCCATCCCAGGGATGTCTCCTCCCAGGGATGCCCCCTCAGAGCAATGTCCCATCCCAGGGATGTTCCTATCCCAAAAATGTCCCATCCCAGGGATGTCCCCATCCCAAAAATGTCCCATCCCAGGGATGTCCCCATCCCAAAAATGCCCCATCCCAGGGATGTCCCCATCCCAAAAATGCCCATCCCAGGGATGTCTCCATCCCAAAAATGTCCCATCCCAGGGATGTCCCCATCCCAAAAATGCCCCATCCCAGGGATGTTCCCATCCCAAAAATGCCCCATCCCAGGGATGTTCCCATCCCAAAAATGTCCCATCCCAGGGATGTTCCTATCCCAAAAATGTCCCATCCCAGGGATGTCCCCATCCCAAAAATGTCCCATCCCAGGGATGTCCCCTCCCAGAGCTGCCCTTTCTCAGCAGCTTTTTGAGGCACCGAACCCAGCAAAGCAGAGCCCCCCCTGTCCCCAGTCCTGTCCTGGGGGTGCAGAGCCCCCGGGGCTGCAGCAGGAGGCTCCCAGCCCCACGGCAGCTCCGTCCCGGTCTGGGGGGATGCGGGCCAGGGCAGGGGGCGCTCGGTGTCCCCTCGGTGTCCCCTCGGTGTCCCTCAGGAGGTGAAGAAGCGCCGCACCACCAGGTGTCCCAGCAGCACCACGGCTGCCACCAGCACGTACTTGATGCAAACTTCATTGTAGCGGCTCAGCACGGCCCTCTGGGGAAGGGGACACGGCGGGGTCAGTCCTGGCAGCGCCCCCGAGCCCCGAGCCCCAAACCCCGAGCCCCAAACCGCGACTCTCCAACCCCCCAAACCCTGCCCCTGCCTCCATCCCCAAACCTGACCCCAAACCTGCCCCCTGACCCCAAACCTGCCCCCTGACCCAAACCTGCCCCTTGAGCCCCAAACCTGTCCCCTGCACCCCAAACCTGCCCCTCTGATCCCAAACCCTTTCTCCCTGCATCCCAAACCCTGCCCCCGATCCCAAACCTGCCCCCAGCCCCAAACCTTCCCCCGATCCCAAACCCCTTCTCCCTGCCCCTTGACCCCAAACTTGCCTCCTTGACACGTGACCCCAGCCCCCAACCTGCCCCTCCTGCTCCCCAAACCTGCCCCTCTACTCCCCAAACATGCTCCCGTGAACCCCAAACCTGCCCTGAACCCCAAACCTGCCCCCTGCCCCCTAAACCTGCTTCCCTGAACCCCAAACCTGCCCCCAGCCCCAAATCTTCCCCCTTCCTCCCCAAACATGCCCCCTGAACCCCAAACCTGCCCCCAGCCCCAAACCTGTCCCTCTGCTCCCCAAACCTGCCCCCAAACCTGCCCTCTACTCCCCAAACTTGCTCCCATGAACCCCAAACCTGCTCCCCTGAACCCCAAACCTGCCCCCAGCCCCAAACCTGCCCCCCTGCCCCCTAAACCTGCTCCCTGAGCCCCAAACCTGCCCCCAGCCCCAAATCTGCCCCCGCCCCAAACCTGCCCCTCTACTCCCCAAACATGCTCCCGTGAACCCCAAACCTGCCCCCTGCCCCCTAAACCTGCTCCGCTCACCCCGCGCTGCCACACGTGCATGGCCAGCCGGTAGCCAAAGGCCAGCAGGGCGATCACCCGGCCCCAGTTGATGCCGCTCTCGAACAGGCTGCAACAAAGCCCAGGAGATCCCTGAATCCCTGCCCAAAACTCCAGATCCAGCAGTGGGGTCAAGATTGAGGAAATGGCCCTAAAAAAGCTTAGGTTGGGTATTATGGAAGGGTTTTCCAGCCCTGGCTGGGGGATCTTGAGTGGTATGATCAGCATTGAGGAAACAGCCTATCACAGAACATTTAGTTTGGGTATTTGGGAAAAATCTTTTCACTGGAAGAGCTGTCCAGCCCAGGGGATCTTGAGCAATTATGATCAGAATTGAGAAAACAACCCCCAGTTCTATCAGAAAACATTCAGTGTGGGTATTTGGGAAAATCTTTTCACTGGAAGGGCTGTCCAGCTCAGGGGATCTTGAGCAATATAATCAGAATTGAGAAAACAACCCCCAGTTCTATCAGGAAACATTCAGTGTGGATATTTGGGAAAATCTTTTCACTGGAAGGGTTGTCCAGCCCAGGGGATCTCGAGCAATATGATCAGCACAAGAGGAAACAGCCCCAGGTTCTATCACAAAACATTTAGTTTGGGCATTTGGGAAAATCTTTTCACTGGAAGGGTTGTCCAGCTCAGGGGATCTCAAGCGGTGGGGTCAGGACTGAGGAAATGGCCCCAAGCAAAAATGGTCCCAAGTTGCAACAGGGAACATTTAGTTTGGATATTTGGGAAAAATCTTTTCACTGCAAAGGTTGTCCAGCCCATGGGATGTCAAGCAGTGTGGTCATGACAGGAGGAAATGGCCCCAGGTTCTACCACAAAACATTCAGTTTGGATACTTAGGAGAATCTTTTCACTGGAAGGGTTCTCCAGCCCAGGGGATCTTAAGCAATATGTTCAGGATTGAGGAAACAACCCAAAATTTAATTTACCTGAGCAGGACAGTGACAGGGATTAATTTAATTTACCTGAGCAGGACAAGGACAGTGACAGGGGTTAATTTAATTTACCTAAGCAGGACAGTGACAGGGACACTGACAGGGGTTAATTTAATTTAATTTACCTGCATGTGTTGCCGCCTCAGCCAGCACAGCTTCCCAGACAGGGGAGCAGCAAGAGGACAGAAAGGAAGGAGTTAGACACAAACACTGGAGAAAAGAAGGAATTAGACACAAACACCAAGCAGAGGGCACAGGGGACAGGGCTGTCACCACCAGAGTGACAGGAGCCCAGAAACAGGAGCCCAGTGACAGGGACCCAGTGACAGGGACCCAGGGGTCCTGTCCTGCCTGTGCCAGGGGCTGCCTGGCCTGGCTGAACATCTCCCCTGCAGACAGAACCCCTTGGTGCCTCCTCCATCCAAGTTCCTTGAAAAGTCCTAGCAGGAAGTTTTTGTCACTGTGCTTTGGGTGGCTGTCACCTGCATGCTCTGTGTCTCACCTGCATGCTCTGTGTGTCACCTGCAGGCTCTGTGTGTCCCCTACAGCCTCTTTTTGTCACCTGCAGGCTCTGTGTGTCCCCTACAGCCTCTTTTTGTCCCCTGCAGTCTCTTTTTGTCCCCTGCAGGCTCTGTGTGTCCCCTGCAGGCTGTGCCAGCCCGTGGAGCAGTCCCCATCCCCAGGAGTCCATGTGTCCATGGTTGGATGGGGACTCTGAGCCACCTGGTCCCATGGGTGGCATCCTGTAGGCAGGGGTTGGAGCAAGATGATCTTCAAGATCCCTCCTGACCCAATCATTCCATGATTCCATGATTTCTGTGACCATCCACCTCCAGAGCCCATGGCTGGGGCTGTTCCCTGGGCTGTCCCAACCTGGAGCAAGGGACAGCAGGAGCAGCAGCAGGGACAGGGCTGGCTGTGGCCCTGAGGGGCAGCTGGGCCAGGTGTCCCAGGGACATCTCTGAGGGACCCCAGCCAGGTGGGCAAGGACTGGGAGGGGACAATGACACGAGCAGTGCACAGCAGGAGGAGCAGACAGGCAGAAAACACAGGAACCATCCTGGGACGCTCACTGGGAGCTCAGCCAGGACTGGAGAGTAAAGCTTGAACAGAGAGTGTGGGTTTAACCTGACCTCCCCTCCCCTTCTCCTGCAGGGAAAGCCCCCAGGCCATGCTGAGGCTTTACCTGGAGGCGATTTTGGCGAAGTTCTCGTAGGCGTTGTCGCGGGTGGGCTGCAGGCTCTCCAGCATGGTGCGGAACTCGGCGTCGTAGCGCCGGTAGATGTCATCGCCGATGATGGCCAAGCGCTGCCCCACCTGGCTGCTGGTGCTGCCGGGGCGAGCACGAGTCAGGCCTGGCTCAGGAGAGTCAGGCCCGGCTCTGGAGAGTTGGGCAAGGCTCAGGAAACACAGGTCTGGCTCTGGAGAGTCAGGCCCGGCTCTGGAGAGTCAGGCCTGGCTCTGGAGAGTCAGGCCCGGCTCAGGAGAGTCAGGCCCAAGGCTCAGGAAAGACAGGCCCGGCTCTGGAGAGTCAGGCCAGGCTCAGGACAGTCAGGCCCTGCTCTGGTGACTCAGGCCCTGCTCTGGAGAGGCCTGGCTCTGGTGACTCAGGCCCAGCTCTGGACAGTCAGGCCTGGCTCTGGAGAGTCAGGCCCGGCTCTGGACAGTCAGACTGTGCTCTGGACAGTCAGGCCCGGCTCTGGACAGTCAGGCCCCGCTCTGGACAGTCAGGCCCAGCTCTGGACAGTCAGGCCCCGCTCGGCAGAGTCAGGCCCCACTCGGCAGAGTCAGGCCCCACTCTGGAGAGTCAGGCCCAGCTCTGGTGACTCAGGCCCAGCTCTGGTGACTCAGGCCCAGCTCTGGAGAGTCAGGCCCAGCTCTGGAGAGTCAGGCCCAGCTCTGGAGAGTCAGGCCCGGCTCTGGTGACTCCGGCCCGGCTGTGGTGACTCAGGCCCAGCTCTGGAGAGTCAGGCCGAGCTCTGGAGACTCAGGCCTGGCTCAGGGTGAGGGCTGGCAGCAGGGATTTACCTGTCCAGGTCCTGCTGGATTAGCTCGATCTCGGGGTCGGGCGGCAGCTCTGCCCCTCGCTCCTGGCGCTCCTGCTGGTAGCGGTAGAAGGCGTAGCTGCGGAACACCTCCTCGGCCTCCTCCGCCACCTCGTCCTCTGCAGAGGCACAGGGACAGCGCTCAGGGCACAGCCTCCCCTCCCTGCCCCCTCACATCTGGGAGAGGCCAGGCCCTCACTGTCACCCTGAGTCTGGCTGTTTGTGTTAACGCCAGCCCTTTGCCGCAATTCCAAAAAATACCCGACATGAATGAGTCCTCAGAGAATTCATTTTGAATCCAGTCACGCTCCAGGAATTCCAGATCCAGAGGGGGAACGTGCCCGTCTGTGACAGCTCCAGACCCACAGGAGTCCCTGCACTCTCACAATTTTCTCCAGACCCCACACACTTGTCCGTAACCAGCTCCAGACCCACACATGTCCCTGTGCCCACAGAACCATCTCCAGAACCTCACAACCTTTTCCAGACCCACACTTGTCCCCACACAACCTTCTCCAGACCCACACCCATCCCTGTTCCCACACAACTTTCTCCAAACCCAGAGATGTCCCTACACCCACAGAACCATCTCCAGACCCAGAGATGTCCCTACACCCACAGAACCATCTCCAGACCCTCACATGTCCCCACAAAATTCTCTCCAAACCCACACACGTCTTTGCACCCTCACAACCTTCTCCAGACCTCCTGTCCCCCCACACAACCTTCTCCAGACTCTACATGTCCCCACAAAATTCTCTCCAGACCCACACATTTGTCCTTGTCCCCACAGCACCATCTCCAGCCCCACACTTGTGTCCCTGTCCCCACAGTCTCAGGGACACAGTCAGTGTCCCCCCTGCAGCAGGGAGCCCCCAGAGAGGTGTCCCAGCCCCACAGTGACTGATCCCTCATCACACACATCCCATAGCTCTGGGGACAGCACCTCCTCTGGATTCTGGCTCTAGCTGCTCCAGAAGCACCTGGAGAGGGACAGTGGCTCCCACAGCCCCACTGAGTAACCCCACAGGGAGCAGGAGCACTGCTCTTCCCAGGTTCTTTTACAAGATAAAAATTTGTTGGGGGCAGGAGTGGTGGGGCAGGATCAGAGCTCAGCTTTCACAGAGAACCCAGACACCTGCAGGTACAGGAGGTCCCAGAGCAGGGGATCCTGCAGGGCTGTGGGTTTGGGGGATCTCCCCATCCTTGGGGGACAGCACCTCCAGCAGCAGCTCCACAGCAGCCAAATCCTGTCCCACCATCCCATAAATCCAGAATCTGCATTTCCAGCCTGAGATCTTCCTGCCCAGGGCTGGGAAATGAGGGCACAGCTGTGCTGGCAGTGCTGCCCCATAAACCCCATCCCCAAAATCCCCAAATCCACCAAATCCTCCTCACAGGGTTTTCTGGCTGGTCCCACCTCCCTGTCCTGTGCTTAGGTCACACCAGAAGAGCTGAAGGGAAAGGACAGCTCCTGTCACTTTTTGCAGAGGTTGTTTTTTGTTTTCAGACACGGGTTTGTTTGGTGTCAAACAAATCCTTCCTCTTCTGGGAACTGGGAGCTGGTGATGCTCCAGGGAGAGCCAGAAAACGAAACCAACTGAGTCAGAGTTTCAGGGAGAGCAGTGCAAACACTCAGCCAGACAGAAGAGGAAATCTCTGCACAAAAATAATCCCTGGGCTTGGTTACCCCAAGAGCTATTTTTAGTAATACCTGGACAGGAGGACACCACCCCCTTTCCCACAGGTGCTACCCCCAGCACCCACTGGGATTGTCCTGGGACCTCTCCCACTCAAGGGATCTGGATCAGGGTTTGCCTGGTGGATTCCCAGTGCCCAGGGGAGGTTTGGAGCTGCTTGGGGATCTCTGGAAGGGAGGAACTGCTCCTTGTCTGCTCCACGTCTGCTTTGTGTCTGCTCCACTTCGTCTCCATGCCTGCTCCACATCTGCTCCATCTCTGCTCTGTGTCTGCCCCGTGGCTGCTCTGTGTCTACTCCACGTCTGCTCCACATCTTCTCCATGTCTATTCCACATCTGCTTTGTGTCTGCCCTGTGTCTGCTCCATGACTGCTCTCTGTCTGTGTCTGCTCCGTGTCTGCTCCGTGTCTGTGCCTGCTCCACATCTGTTCATGTCTGCTCTGTGTCTGTCTACTCCATGTCTGCTCCATGTCTGCTCCATGTGCTCTGTGTCTGCTCCATGTCTGTCTGCTCCACATCTGTCTGTCTGCTCTGTGTCTGTCTACTCTGTCTGTCTGCCCCATGTCTGTGTCTGCTCCATGTCTGTGTCTGCTCCACATCTACTCTGTGTCTGCTCCATGTCTGTGTCTGCTCCATGTCTGCTCCCCATCTGTGTCTGCCCCATGTCTGCTCCTCATCTGCTCCATGTCTGCCTCGTGTCTGCTCCGTGTCTGCTCAGTGTCTACCCTGTGTCTGCTCCACGACTGCTCTCTGTCTGTGTCTGCTCCACATCTGTTCCATGTCTGCTTTGTGTCTGTCTACTCCATGTCTGCTCCGTGTCTGCTCCACTTCTGCTCTGTATCTGCTCTATGTGCTCTGTGTCTGCTCCATGTCTGTCTGCTCCCTGTCTGCTCCACATCTACTCTGTGTCTGCCCCATGTCTGCTCCATGTCTGTGTCTGCTCCACATCTACTCTGTGTCTGCTCCACGTCTGCTCCATGTCTGTGTCTGCTCCATGTCTGTGTCTGCCCCACATCTACTCTGTGTCTGCCCCGTGTCTGCCCCATGTCTGCTCCATGTCTGTGTCTGCCCCGTGTCTGCTCCACATCTACTCTGTGTCTGCTCTGTGTCTCTGTCTGCTCCGTGTCTGCTCCACATCTGCTCTGTATCTGCTCCCTCCATGCCCAGCTCCCTCAGCACTGGGATCCACAGCACAGGCAGCACTGCCCAGACCCAGAGAGCCCCAACATTCAACACCTGCATTTCTGTGTGAGATCCTGCATTTCTCACTGCTCCCATCTCACAGGAGCAGCTGTGCCATGGGAAAAACTGGCAGCTCTGGCCAAAAATCTCTATCAGCCCCAAAAACCCAAACAACCACTCCAGGCAGTGACAGGGACTGGTGAAACCTGTGAAACCCCATCCCCTGGAGCCAGGAGACAGGGATCAACTCCCTGCACAGAGGGAGATTCCAGCCTGGAAGCAGAAAACAGCCCTGGGAAGCGAGAGGAGATTTCTGCCCCCAGGGAAGCCCAGCACACCCAGTGCAGCTGCAATTTCAGTGTGGGATGAGCAGCTGGCTTTGGGGTTGATCCCAGCGAGCTGGGCAGCCCCTGGTGGTTCCTATTATCCACAACAGTGATTCCATGAAGGATGCAAGGGTGATCAGGGTGAGCACTGCACTGTGCTGCTGTAATCCTGCTGGACACCTGCCATGCACAGCACAAAACCTTCCCCTCCCTCTGCTTTTAGGACCAGCACCTTCCCAGCCTGAGGAGGAGCAGCATCCCCAAAGTGCCTCCCTGCAGAGCTGGGCTGTGAGACAGGAACTCATCCCTCAGAAAGGGAGATTTTCTGCTCCAGGTCCTCAAGTGCCCCCAGGAAAGCTGCTGTGATTCTGGTGTTCATGAGCAGAGCTGCTCCTGTTCCATCACACACTGCCAGGAGGAGGAAGCTCCTGCCTTCATCCTAAAAGCACCAGGAGAGGAAGGTGCCACCAGCCTTGGCACAAACAGCAGCACCTTGGCCCCTGCCCAAGCTGAGGGCTCACAGCGATGCCAAAGCAAATCCCTGAGCAGGAGAGAAATCTCTGCTGCATCCATAGGCAAACAAGCAGAGCCTCAGGTGAGATCCAGCCTCAATCCCTGCCACAAAGCCTCAATCCCATAATGGAAGCTGCATATCCCTGCTCCCACTGGAGCCCACGAGGCTCTGCCACCACCAAATTCCAGAGGTGGAATTCCTCCTGACTCTCCCTGAGTTTTGGAAAGCAGGGACTGCCACTGAGTGTCTAAGAAAACAGCAACTGGGCTGTGACCCAGCGTGCCCAGAGCTCAGGGCCTGATTTCTTACTGGTTTTCACATCAGCAGGAAATCAGCAAACAGCTGCTCCTGCTTGTGGATTTTTGTACCTCCTGGACTCTGGCATGGCAAGGATGGGATATTTTCCTTCCAGTGCCACCACAGGGAGAGAGGGAAAGGAGCCCAGGCAGGAGCAGAGCAGAAATCCCACAGTGAGGGCAGAGCGCTGGGCTGGGCTGAGCTCCCCCACCCCAATCCCCACATTGACAGAGCTGACTCAGCTGATTTACCCTCCTCACCTGCCCAGCAGCACCAGGAGTCACATTTCACCCTGCTGGGATGAGCTGGGAGCTGAGGGTTTTTCCCAGTTCCCGTGGCCCCGTTCCCAGTTTCACCCATTGAGCAGGGCAGGGCTGGGCTGGGCTCACATGGGGACAGAGTGACCCTGCCCTGCAGGGCACACGGGACCTGATGTCACCCCCAGGCCACCCAGACTGCCTGAGATCTGTTTTCTCTGTGATTTAAACCCCAAACACCTCCTGTTTTCTCGTGCTCAGGAAGGAAATACACGACACCAGGAAGCTCCCAGCACTTTGTTCTCCCCGTGCCTTCCAATCCCACCTTGCTGCCCACCCTGACACAATCCTTGATTATTTTGGATGGAAAAGAACCTCAAAGCTCACCCCATCCACCTCCCATCAGAGCAGGATGCCCCTGGAAGTCCCAGAGCACTGAGCACCTCCCAGTTCAATTCATCACAGAGCTGATTTGTTATCCCAGCCCTGCAAAAAGCCCTGGAGACAGGAAATCCCATCTTGCCAAAGCAACACAGCAGGGAAATGAATTAAAAAATCGAGGTTTGAAGCTGCTCCCTCCCCTGAGCACCCCAGAACCTTTTACCTGAGCTGAGCCTGCGCCTGTGGCTCCCCTGGTGCTCCTCCACCCGAGGAGGGTCCCCCTCATTCCCTGAGGCCATTGCAGAGATTTGGGAGTGGCAGCTTCACCTGGAAGGGTGATGGAGATGATTGAGATGATGATGATGGAGCTCTGTGGTCCCTCACAGCCCCAGGAATGCCCTTTGGCAGAGCCCACTGCTCAATAAAGCTGTTTTTATCTCTGCCAAAACAGGCTCCTCCCATCCTGGCTCACTCATTCTGTACCCACAAAATCTACTCCCACCTCCCTGGATTCCCCCTCTTGGAGAATCTCATCATTTGCCACAAAAAGAGACCCCACACCCCACATCTCACATGCTGAGATCAACTTCCTTCCTATTTTTGCTCCATCCTGTTCTCAGAGAGGTGTGGGCTGGATGAGTTCTTTCTCACCTCAGACCACAGAGCTTCCTAAAAGGCTGAAAAAAAAAAAAATTCCAGCACCTCTGTAACCCCCTGGCTGCGACCACACCAAACTATGACAACACCTTCCATGAGATGAGTCCTGATTTCCTCCAGGACTCCAATTCCCTCTAATCCCCCTTTGTAATTTAATGTAATTCTTTACATTTCCCATCTCAGAAGATCAGAAAATTAAATGAGCACTAAACACAAAGCTCATATTTCCCTGAAGTTCACAGGTATCCTAAACCTGCAGTTCAGGGATCATCAGAGCTCCTGCACCCCCAGGGGTTTGAGAGTGAGACCATAAAGTTCCTGTCAGGATTAATGGGATCAGGGCAGCTCCTTGCTGCTGTCTGACATTCCAGAGCATATTCCCAGCCCACAGTCCCACAGGGCTGTCCTGAACTCATGGATGAGACACAATTCCTGACACCCCAAAATTTAAATTACATCCTGGACAAAAATAAAGGAAGTGCTGGGTGGGGATAAATAAGCACCCATGGCTATGGGAGAAATGCAGAACGTGGTTCAAGCTCATGGCATCACACTGGACATTGTTCAGAAGGAAAAATAAATGTGGGACAGGAAGTACAGCCCATTTTCCCTGGGATGGGGCCTGGAAGTGCAAAGCAGCTCTGCCTGGCTTAGAAAACCACAAGGTTCTGGCACAGCTGCACTCAGGGGCCTGAGCCTGGTGACCAGGATGGAAATGCTGCTTTTTCCTACACTCCAAGGATGGGAGGACAGGATTTCCCCCTTCCTCCCCAAACTCAAACATCCCCATCCAAGGAAGAGCTGGGAATGCAGTGAGGTTCATCAGCTGGGACCAGGGGTGAATCCCTGGGGAGAGCTGCTGCCACTCACCCAGATCTGCCCCAGAGCTGCTGCCACTCACCCAGATCTGCCCCAGAGCTGCCTCTCCTGGCTCTCAGAACCACAGAATTCCCTGCCCTGGGGGGTGTCCATCCCCTGGGATGTGCAGATCCCTTGGGATGGTGCAGATCCCCCAGATTCCATCCCTTGGGATGGTGGAGATTCCCTGGGGTGGTGCAGATCCCTTGGATTGTCCATCCCCTGGGACAGTACAGATTCCCTGGGGTGGTAGAGATCCCTTGGGATGGTGCAGATCCTGTGGATTCCATCCCCTGGGATGGTGTCCATCCCCTGGGATGTGCAGATCCTGTGGATTCCATCCCCTGGGATGTGCAGATCCTGTGGATTCCATCCCCTGGGATGGTGCAGATCCCCCAGATTCCATCCTCTGGGATGGTGCAGATCCTGTGGATTCCATCCCCTGGGATGGATTCCATCCCCTGGGATGTGCAGACCCCTCAGATGTGTCCATCCCCTGGCATGGTGTCCCTCTCCTCCTCCACTGAGGAGCCTCCTGTGCTTCCCCCTGTGCCACCCCAGCCCATGGCTGAGCCCACCTGCACTGGGAGGACCCCGAGCTGTTCCCAGGCTGGGAGCAGCTCCTTGGAGCTGTGGCAACTGGCAGCAGTGGGAATTTCCTCTGTACCCCACAGTGGCACAGGATGCTGGGAGGGTGTGGGTGCACCCAGCAAAGAGCTCCAGGAGCCTCTGGAGCTTTTCCAGCTCGGCCTGTGGGGCAGCAGGGCTGTGTCCCAGTGACCCAGGGCTGCCCAAGGGTGACAGGGACGTTTCCTGCCCGGAAGGAGCGAGGGCTGTCAGGAGTGAGGACTTCCTGGAGTGTGAGCAGCCCAGCACAGGGACCCAGGGGCAGATGACTCATGACTTTCAACTTGCATTTCATTTTAAGCACTGCAGGAACTTTTGTTTTCGGTTTCTTTCTGGGCCCTGGCACACACAGGACGTGTTCCTGTGACACAGGACACTGCAGCCCTGTCACTGCTGTCCCCAAATGCCCATGTGGGCTCCCAAAAGAGTTCACTGCCCATCTCTGCAGGGGTCAGAGTGCCTCAGGCCATCCTGCCCAGCTTCCAGAGCTGCTGTTCATGCTCCTCCTGCTTCCCAGCTTCCCCATCCCCCTTTGTTATGGGAACACGGTGCTGGAGAACAGGGGAAGGTGTGAAGGAGGAGATGACACCCAGAGACAGCCCAGGGCTGCAGGAAATGAAAACCCTCCAAGATTCGAGTCGGGGCTCAAGGGAGGGTGTCAGGGAAGCTGCAGGGTCTGATCCACCCTAGAAGGGTCTTATAGGAGGCTGCAAGGGGTTAAAAACAGCAGCCAGAACTTTGGATGGGATTTAGCTGCACCTCCAAGGTGGCACAGGGCTCTTATCTGTATAAAGACCCCCTGAAATGCCAAGAATGAACCTTCCTGGAACCCCCCAGCTCTCCTCAAACAAACAAAGACCACAACTGCTCCTCATTTCCCCCTCTCCCCATCTCCTCCTCTTAGAGGTCTCATTCACATTTCCTGGGCCTTAAGTCCCACTCACCACTCCTCACTTTTCTCCAAAGCAAAGTTCCTGAGCCCTGGGCTCAGGGAAGATGGTGGGGAGGGAAGCAGATCCATGAGGATCCACAGGAGCAGCTGCCATCCCCATACCCAAGCCCAGGCACGGGGCTCTGGGATGAATGTGCTCTGAATGCCAGGAAATCAATGGAGAATCCCCTGGGATGAGATTTTGGCAGCTCTGGTGTGTGGCAGTGACTCCACAAGTGACACCACAAGGCCGTGCAGGGCAGTGATCCCACCCAGGACAGAGATCCCACAGGATTCCTGATCCCAGGGACAGAGACCCCACAGGATTCCTGATCCCATCCCTGCCCAGGACAGAGATCCCACAGGATTCCTGATCCCAGGGACAGAGATCCCACAGGATTCCTGATCCCATCCCTGCCAGGGACAGAGATCCCACAGGATTCCTGATCCCATCCCTGCCAGGACAGAGATCCCACAGGATTCCTGATCCCATCCCTGCCAGGACAGAGATCCCACAGGATTCCTGATCCCATCCCTGCCAGGACAGAGATCCCACAGGATTCCTGATCCCATCCCTGCCAGGACAGAGATCCCACAGGATTCCTGATCCCAGGGACAGAGATCCCACAGGATTCCTGATCCCATCCCTGCCCTACCCGCCCCTCCCCCTGCCCCAGAATAGCAAAATGGGGACTTTGCCCAGTTTGGGGCTTGCCCAGTTTGGGTTTGCACGGCCCCAGGGTGGGCAAACGACCCCCAGCACCCCTCCAGCCGCGGTCCCCCCTGGGGACAGCAGAGCCACCCGCGCCCTGCCCGTGCCCAGGTCCCAGCCCGGGTGTCACCCGCTCTGCCCGATGTCCCCTCAGGCCCTGCCCCAGGGATGCCGCGGGAGCTGTCACCGCGTAAAAACGCAACAGGAGAAAGTGCGGTTAAAAGAGGGGAAATTCTCTTTTTGGGGCAGCTCAAATTTTTGGCGCAGCGACCCGCCCGGAGCGCGACCTGCAATCCTGACCCGGGGGTTTCCTGCACTCTGAGGATCTTTGTCGCTGTCACCCACCCGGCACCCCGCGGGTACCCCTGCCCGGAGAACGGGGATAACCCATCCCATCCCTGGAGAGTTTGGGGAGGGGGAAACGGGGGTGCCCTCGCCACTCACCGCATCCCTGCCGGGATCCGCTCCATCCCTCCGGCCGCTCCCTTCCTGCTCCCGCCCGGAGCGCGCGGGGCCGCGGAGGAGGAGGGAAAAGAAGAAGAAGGAAAGAAAAAAAAAAAAAAATCAAATAGAAACCCAACCCCGCTGACCATAGATAGACGCGGGCGCGGAGCCGCGCAGGACTCAGCTCCCTCTAGAGGCACCAACCCCGGCGCGGAGCAGCGGGGGATTTTTGGGGGGTTCTGGGGGTGCTGAAGCATCGCCCGGTCGTTGTCACACCCGCACCCTCCTTGCGGGGCTCTCCCGGAGATCTCCGGCTCCTCCCTGGCTTCTCCAGCGGATCGTGGAGCTTTTCCTTAAGGCTGCGCCTTAAATTCTCTCTCTGCCTGCTCCCCGGCCGAGAGCCGCGTTAAAGAAACGATTGGAGAGTTTCTGGTTCCTGAGACGGAACTTGTGTTGATCCAGAAAAAATAAAAAAATAAAAAACAAAAAAATAAAAATAAAATAAATAAAAAAAGAAAGTCATGGGTGGCAGAGGCGGCTCCCACCGAGCGCCTTTGGGAATTGGAAACCGCTGAGATTTGGGGAAATCCCAGCAGCTCCAGGACAGCGCGAGGTAGATTCAGCCCTGGAGGGTTCAGCAATCTGGCCCAGCTGCTTTTCCTCTCCTCGCTCCTTGGGACGCTGCCAGGGGCGCTGCTGGGGCTGGAAAATGCCAGATAAGCAGAGCTTCGGGGCTGGGCAGACGCCTGGCTGCTGATTATCGCATCACTTGTCTGCCCGGTGGCAGGGGCGCTCTGAGAGCCCCACGGGATCTGCCCCCAGCCAGGGATTTGGGAATTTTGGGCTGACTGGCTGAGCTCTTCCAGGGAAAAGCAGCCCCTGGCTGCAGAGGGTCCTGCTCTGGAGATTTGGATTTTGGAGATTTGGGCTGCTGGGGACACGCCCTGCTCAGGGTGGGGCTGCACTGGAGGGCAAAAGCAGCTGCTGGAGGGTGAAAAAAAGGATTTTCAGAGTGGCTGTGGGGAGAGGTCAGAGGTTCCTGTCCTGGAGGTTCTGCCACCCCTCCATGGCCTTGCCCAGCTGAGGAAGGAATAGCCCTGGCATTGGGCAGCATTTGGCTCCTGGGCTGCTTGCCCCAGTTTGCCACCAGTGCCAGGGGACATCTGCTCCGTGCCACAGAGAATTCCAGCAGCTCTGGGTGATAAAATGGCACAGCAGAGGTGGGGGCAGATGGAAAGGTGTTTTTTTTTTTTCCCAGCTCAGCTGCTGGTCTCAGTTACATCAGAACCGAGCTGTTGTACAGAGACACTTTGTCAGCACTGACATCATCCCTTCCCAATTTATTTTTTTCCCCATGGCAGACTCAAGCCCTGGGAAGTGTGATGGGGAGGGAGGAGGATTCACTTCTGAGCAGGGCTGCTGCTGGCCCTGCACAGCCCTGCCATGTGCTGCTGGCCAGGACATGAGCCAGGACACAGCAACTGCCAGGTCAGACAGGATTTGAGCAGCAATTCCTCCCCAGGAGGGTGGCACAGGCTGCCCAGAGAAGCTCCTGCATCCCTGGCAGTGCCCAAGGCCAGGCTGGAGCAGCCTGGGACAGCGAGAGGTGTCCCTGCCCATGGCACTGGATGAGTGTGGAAAACACAGTTCACTGTCCTGGGAGAATTAAAAGGTTTAATAAAAAGACAATAAGAGGCAAACATAACGTAAAGGGTTAAAACAGCCGGGTGCTTGGCATGCTGCCAAGATCCCTTTAAATACCTTTTACAATCCATCCATTTGTTACATATTCATAGACTTTCATGCAGAGTCAGCTGTTTTTGGGAACTCTTTAGCATGGCCACTCTTTGGGTTTGCTTTTTTAAAGCATGCGTGTTTCTTGGCTTTGTTTTATTTTATTTTATTTTGTTTTGTTTTGTTTTATTTTGTTTTATTTTGTTTTGTTTTATTTTATTTTATTTTATTTTATTTTATTTTATTTTATTTTATTTTATTTTATTTTATTTTATTTTATTTTATTTTATTTTATTTTATTTTATTTTATTTTATTTTTAATTTTTTTATTTATTGTTTCTTGGCTTGTGGTTTTATTTTTCTCTTTATTTCTTTTAATTTGGGTGGTGGTCTTGGCTTTTTGCAGCCGGTGAGTGTTGATAATTGTTGTGTCAGCTGCGGGGTCTTTATTACATGTTTATGGGCTGTTATTTTGACTAAACAGGTGGTTTAAGCATACTATCTCTAAAAAAACTTATGTCTAACTTTTACTATTAACAAAGACTATATCCGTATAGAAATGCTATTTTAACATGATACATACAGCATTTATCCCAATACTTGCAAAGAGCCAACAACATTTATAACAATGAGCTTTAAGGTCCATTCCAGCCCGGCCCCCTGAGGATTCTGTGGCTCTGAATCTCCTCGGAGCACCAGGTGGCACTGTCCGACCTCGCACCGAGCCGAGCTGAGCCGGGCTAACACCGCTGGCTCCTGCTCCGAGCGGGGACAGCACGGCGGGACAGCGAGGGACCGGCTCAGAGGGGTTCTCCCGGGTTTTTTTTGGGTGGGTGGATTCACCTCCTGCACCATCAGCAAATCCCAGAATTGTAAAAACCCCACCCAGCAAACCCCTGCTGTGGGTCAGGTTTGTCCCAGAGTTTCCTCCCGGTTCCCTCTGGGGTCCCAAGGGGGGACAGGGCACCTTTGCCATGGTCCCACCTGTGTCCCCAGGCCGGGGCTGTCGCTCTGAGCTGGCTCTGGGCTCTGCAGGAGCACAGAACGTGAGGTTTGGGCAAAGCAAAGCGCTTCTCACACGGAGCACATTGATCAAATTGATGAAAAACCCCCCAGACCCAGCCCTGGTTCCTGTGACGGCTCCTGGAGCGAGCTGGGCCTTCATCACTTTCTGTTTGGGGGTCCAAAGCTGCGTTTGGGGGTCCAGAGTTGTGTTTGCTGCTCCAGAGCTGTTTTGGGGGGTCCAGAGCCCTGTTTTTGAGGGTCCAGAGCTGTGTTTGGAGGTGCAGAGCTGTGTTTGGTAGTCCAGAGTTGTGTTTAGGAGTCCAGAGCTGGTTTTGGGGTTCCAGAGCTGTGTTTGGGGGCCCAGAGCTGTTTGGGAGTTCAGAGCTGTGTTTGAGCATCCAGGAAGAGCCCGGCTGGACCTGGGGAGGGGACTCTGTATCTTCTCTGCCCTCCTGGAGCTGAGGAGGGGGCTCTGTGCCCCTCTGCCCCCATGGGGCTGGGGAGGGGGCTCTGTGCCCTGGGTTCTCCCCTGGGGCTGGGGAGGGGGCTCTGTGCCCTGGGCTCTCCCCTGGGGCTGGGGAGGGGGCTCTGTGCCCTGGGTTCTCCCCTGGAGCTGGGGAGGGGGCTCTGTGCCCTGGGCTCTCCCCTGGAGCTGGGGAGGGGGCTCTGTGCCCTGGGTTCTCCCCTGGGGCTGGGGAGGGGGCTCTGTGCCCTGGGTTCTGTCCTGGGGCTGAGGAGGGGGCTCTGTGCCCTGGGTTCTCTCCTGGGGCTGAGGAGGGGGCTCTGTGCCCTGGGTTCTCTCCTGGGGCTGGGGAGGGGGCTCTGTGCCCTGGGCTCTCTCCTGGAGCTGAGGAGGGGGCTCAGTGCCCTGGGGTCTCTCCTGGGGCTGGGGAGGGGGCTCTGTGCCCTGGGCTCTCTCCTGGGGCTGGGGAGGAGGCTCTGTGCCCTGGGTTCTCCCTGGACCTGGGGAGGGGGCTCTGTGCCCTGGGTTCTCCCCCTGGACCTGGGGAGGGGCTCTGTGCCCTGGGTTCTGTCCTGGGGCTGGGGAGGGGCTCTGTGCCCTGGGTTCTCTCCTGGGGCTGGGGAGGGGGCTCTGTGCCCTGGGCACTCCCCTGGAGCTGGGGGAGGGCTCTGTGCCCCTCTGCCCCCATGGGGCTGGGGAGGGGGCTCTGTGCCTGGGCTCTCCCCCTGGCGCTGGGGAGGGGCTCTGTGCCCTGGGTTCTCTCCTGGCGCTGGGGAGGGGGCTCTGTGCCCTGGGTTCTCTCCTGGGGCTGGGGAGGGGGCTCTGTGCCCTGGGTTCTCTCCTGGAGCTGGGGAGGGGGCTCTGTGCCCTGGGTTCTGTCCTGCGGCTGGGGAGGGGGCTCTGTGCCCTGGGTTCTCCCCTGGGGCTGGGGAGGGGGCTCTGTGCCCTGGGTTCTCCCCTGGAGCTGGGGAGGGGGCTCTGTGCCCCTCTGCCTGGGGGCTAACCAGCCCCCGGCTTCTCCCTCCAGCCAGGACCCGCCGCGCTCCGGTGTCTCCAGCCGACACCAGGGGTGTCCATCCAGGGGTGGGAGCTCCCCAAAACCATCGGGGAGCGGAGCCCGGGGGTCCCGGCGGGTTTCACCGAGCGATTCTCCCCCCGTGCCCCGCTCCCGGCTGGGCAGTGCGTGGCCAGGGCAGGCTCGGAGCGCTTTTGGAAAGTTCCGGGAGTGTTTCTCGGCGTGCCCGCTCCATCCCCCGGGCACAGAGGCTCCTTTCACCGCGGGGTGTCTGCGCCCAGCAGATCCCCATTCACTGACAGCAGCAGGGACGCGCCTGGCGCGGCGCCGGGACCGCTGGTGTCCGGCTTGTCCCGGCAGCAGGAGGGGCTGGGGGCGGCGGGGGGCCAGAGCGGGGATCCCTGGTGTTTGGGGGTGCCAGAGCCGGGATCCCTGGTGTTTGGGGGTGCCAGAGCCGGGCACCCCTGGTGTTTCGGGGTGCCAGAGCGGGATCCCTGGTGTTTCGGGGTGCCAGAACTGAGCATCCCTGGTGTTTTGGGGTGCCAGAGCTGAGCATCCCTGGTGTTTGGGGGTGCCAGAGCCAGGATCCCTGGTGTTTCGGGGTGCCAGAGCCGGGCATCCCTGGTGTTTGGGGGTGCCAGAGCCGGGATCCCTGGTGTTTCGGGGTGCCAGAGCCGGGCATCCCTGGTGTTTGGGGGTGCCAGAGCTGAGCACCCCTGGTGTTTCGGGGTGCCAGAGCTGAGCATCCCTGGTGTTTTGGGGTGCCAGAACTGAGCATCCCTGGTGTTTCGGGGTGCCAGAGCCGGCACCTCTGGTGTTTCGGGGTGCCAGAGCTGAGCATCCCTGGTGTTTTGGGGTGCCAGAGCTGAGCATCCCTGGTGTTTGGGGTGCCAGAGCCGGGCATCCCTGGTGTTTTGGGGTGCCAGAGCAGGGATCCCTGGTGTTTCGGGGTGCCAGAACTGAGCATCCCTGGTGTTTCGGGGTGCCAGAGCTGAGCATCCCTGGTGTTTCGGGGTGCCCCGTGCCCGCTGCGGGGCTGGCAGCGCTGGCGGGGGTGGCAGTGGCACAGGGACACGGTGCCAGCCGCTGCCAGCCCTGAGGCGCGTCCTTCCCTCCCTCCCTGCCCAGATCCAGCCCCGGGACAGGCGGGGAGCGGCTCCCGATGTTCCCCGCCCCGCCCCGCCCCGAGCCGGGCTCGGTGCCGCTGCCCGCTCCCCGCGCCGGCACCGCCTGCGGTTCGGCCCGGCCCGGCCCCAGGTGCGCCTCAGCTCCAGCCCTTGCCTCTTCTTTTCCCGGCTTAATGAAAATACCGCAGGCATTTTTGCTTTCCCATTCTGCTTTTTGCTTTCCCATTCCTGGGGAAGGACCCTTGAGTCTCCCCCCACCTCGATTGCCACAGCCTGGATTTTTTTTCTTTTTTTTTTTTTTTTTCTTTTTTTTTTTTTTTTTTTTTTTTAGATGAGGCCTTTAGTGTGACTAAAACGTTCTCACTTCTCCCTCTTGATTATTCCCTTTCCCTTATTAAACAGTTCTGTGTCGAATTATTTTTCCTCCTCTCCCAACCCTTCCTCCCTCCAGCTTTTTTATTATTTATCCTCTGCGGCTTTTGAGGGCTTTATCCATTAATTTCATGGTGAGAAGAGGCCTCTGTCCCTCCCACACTGCAAAAAGGATCAGTGGGATCAGTTTGGCTGGGAGTGATCTCCATCCCGTGGGGTCAAAGCCTTGGAGGGGTTTGGGAGAGGGGGTGGTTCCTGTCCCCGCGGGCTGGAGAAGCTGTGGCTGCCTCATCCCTGGAAGGGCACAAGGATGGGGAAGGGGATAGGGGAAGGTGTCCCTACCCATGGCAGGGGCAGAACAAGATTTTAGGGTCCCTCCTGATGCAAACCTTTATGTAATGCCCCTTCGCTCTCGCTGGGGTGCAGGAGTGTCCCATCCCCACGTCCCCACATCCAAACCTTTCTGAGACGCCCCTTCACTTTCCCTGGGGTGCAGGAATGTCCCGTCCCCACATCCCCACGTCCCCACGTCCCCACATCCCCAAATCCCCACATCCCCATGTCCCCACCTCCCCACGTCCCCAAATCCCCACCTCCCCATGTCCCCAAATCCCCACATCCCCACATCCCCACGTCCCCATGTCCCCAAATCCCCACATCCCCACATCCCACGTCCCCACATCCCCATGTCCCCAAATCCCCAGGTCCCCACATCCCCACATCCCCATATCCCCAAATCCCCACATTCCCACATCCCCATATCCCCAAATCCCCACATCCCCACATCCCCACGTCCCCACATCCCCACGTCCCCACGTCCCCACCTCCCCATGTCCCCACGTCCCCACCTCCCCATGTCCCCACATCCCCACGTCCCCACGTCCCCAAATCACCACGTCCCCACGTCCCCAAATCCCCAAATCCCCACGTCCCCACCTCCCCATGTCCCCACGTCCCCACCTCCCCACGTCCCCACATCCCCACATCCCTACGTCCCCACATCCCCATGTCCCCAAATCCCCACATCCCCACGTCCCCACGTCCCCAGCCCGGCCGTGCCCTGCTGGCGGCGGTGACCCGGCGCATTCCCAGCGCCGCTCACGGGCCGGAGGAGCCGCTGCCAGCGCGGCTCCTGCTAATCTGGGAATTGTATGCCAGGAAACGCACACCCAGCCCAGCCGAGCCGCCGGGACAAAGCCGCGCTCAGCGCTCCCCGGGCTTCCCCCCGAGCGCCCCAGGGCGGCTTTGGAGCGCTCCCAGCGCTTCTCCTGCTCCCTCCCCGCACCTGCCCGGGGCTCGGGCACCTGCTCCAGGTGTGGGCACTGAGGCTGCTGACACTGTGAGCTGCTGGATGCTCTCCCAGCCGCTCCCTGGGGAATGTCACAGAATGGGGATGTAGCGCCCAAACTGCCCTGGGCAGCCTGAAGCCGGGGCTGGGAGAGAAATGCACACCCTGGGTGTTTAATCTGGACCCTGACAGCGACAAATTCATCATTGTTTTCCTGCTGAGCTGGCCTGGCAACAGCCCCTTCCCACGGTGCCTCCCCGGGTACCAAAACTCTCTGTCCTTGACACATCCTTAGGAGCCTTGAGCTCCAAATAGACTCCAGCTCTGTGCAAAGCCGCCCGAGATTTCCCGGAGCCCAGGGCTGTAGAAAATGTTGGGATTATTATTAGCACTCAGCCTGTGCCAGGGCAAGTGTCAAACACCACGCAGGTGTCGGGAGGAAGGGTTTGAGTCACTGCAGGGCAGCTCCTTTTGGGGTTCTGGGCACCCCTGAGGGGAGCAGTTGGTGTCACCTGCTGAGAGAGGAGCCTGGCAGGGATTTTCCACGGTGTCACCACGCTCCTGGTCCCAGGAGACACCTGGGCTGTGCCCTCCGAGGTCACACTTGTCACCCTGCGCGTGACGCTGTCGCATCCCGCTGAAAACAGCATTTTCAGACTGCTGTTTGCAAACAGAGAGCAGGGGGAGCTGCTCAGGGACTGTGGATGATGGAAAAGCCTCTGCCAGCCTCGCTGGCTTCCCCCTGCCCTCATGGCAAACCAGGATGCAGCGCTGCAGAGCTCTCCCAGCCACAGGGATGGCTCCAGCCCGTTTGTGTCACTCTGCTCTTCCTGCTCCTGCTGCACCCCCAGCAGCTCCACAAATCCCCATTCGTGGCCTCCTCCTTGCAGGATGCTGCAGCAGCATGGAGGGAAGGAAAGGCCTGGAATAATGTCCAGGCTGAGATTCATGGGGTTCCATGAAGCTGCTGTAAAGTTGCATTACAAATGTGAGCCACTCGGATATTCCAGTGATCCGAGCCAGCAGAGGAGAATATTTTAAATGAAATATTCATGGGGATCCTCAGCCTGTGAAAGCGATAGAGCTCTGCTGCCTTCTGTGGACTCACACTAATTTATTTTTTATTATGACCCATTTGTAGGATGACGGGGCCGGGAGGCTCCAGGCGGTCGCCTCCAGCTTCAGATCCCAGTTTTGGGTTTTTTTCAGGTGCTCTAAAAGCACAGAACAGCTCCACAGTCTGTGCCCCAAATTCCAAACCGCTAAGGATGTAGCCTGGTATTTCTGACACACCAAAGCTGGGCTCTGACACAGGCAGCTGCTCCTCCCTGCCCTGGCAGCTCAGACAGGCCTCAGGGTCCCCTCTGTGCCACTGGCACTGCCCTGGGGACCCCTCTGTGCCACTGGCACTGCCCTGGGGTCACAGGGTCCCCTCAGTGCCACTGGAACTGCCCTGGGGTCCCCTGTGTGCCACTGGCACTGTCCTGGGGTCACAGGGTCCCCTCAGTGCCAGTGGCACTGTCCTGGAGTCACAGGGTCCCCTCACTGCCACTGGCACTGTCCTGGCTGACGAAGGGACAATCACCAAACCAACAAAGGGCGCTCACAGGCCCGGAGCAGATGGGAGAAATATTTGCCAAACAAAGGCTCTATTTTGAAGGAAACCCTCTGACTTTGTGCCTCGAGAACAGGAATGATTCAAACCCTGGCACAGGCGGCCGAGGAGCCGTGGGTAGGAAATTCTCCTGTCATGGGCTGAGCGGCTCTGCTGTGCTGCAGTGGCAGCTGGGGCTGCTTTTCCAGGCAGATATCGTTCCTGTTTGACATTTGGGAGTGACTTGAACCCCTTTGTAGAGCCCAGATGCACCTATCCCATCCCTGGAGG
This sequence comes from Muscicapa striata striata, assembly GCA_030060385.1. Lineage (NCBI taxonomy): Eukaryota > Metazoa > Chordata > Aves > Passeriformes > Muscicapidae > Muscicapa > Muscicapa striata. The sequence continues at coordinate 2,024,148 of JAREIS010000223.1, read as the reverse complement.
TGTTCCAGGGGAGGCTGGGGCAGGCTGGACTGGTGGAAGGTGTCCTGGCCCATGGCAGAGGATGGACTGGAGGATCTTTAAGGTCTGTCCAACCTCTCCTAAATATTTCCATGGATGGGCCATCCCCAGTGCTGCATCCACACATCCTGCTCAGCACAGCAAACAGCTTGGGGCTCTGCTGGTGGGATGTGAAATACACTGCAACATCACCTATAATTCCTAAATAAAATATAAATAAAATAAAGCATTGATGCGGTTCCCTTTTTTTCTTTCCCAGTTGTAAATTCTGCCCGGCTCTGGCTCTTCCCCCTCCGCCCGTGCCTGTCCTGGTTTATGGCATCGTCACAAGCTGGCGATTGATTCACGGTGTCAACAGAGAGTGGCTGCCAGCCCGCGCTGTCCCTCGGTCCCCTGTCCCGGCCGCAGTGACTCAGACAAACATGACTAACTCTTCCCTGAGCAGCAAACAGCGAGCCCGGGCTTTGTCCGGCGCCTCGCTCTGCTCCGAGCTGCTGGGAGCTGCCGGAGGGAGGGGATGGGGACTGACCCGGGGAGGGACGGGACTGACCCCGGGGAGGGGGGACTGGGGACCACCCGGGGAGGGGATGGGGACTGACCCGGGGAGGGGATGGGGACTGACCCGGGGAGGGGATGGGGACTGACCCCGGGGAGGGGATGGGGACTGACCCGGGGAGGGGATGGGGACTGACCCCGGGGAGGGGACGGGGACTGACCCGGGGGAGGGGATGGGGACTGACCCGGGGAGGGGACGGGGACTGACCCGGGAGGGGATGGGGACTCACCCGGGGAGGGGATGGGGACTGACCCCGGGGAGGGACTGACCCGGGGACTGGGACTGACCCGGGGAGGGGATGGGGACTGACCCGGGGAGGGGATGGGGACTCACCCGGGGAGGGGATGGGGACTGACCCCGGGGGGGGGATGGGGACTGACCCGGGGAGGGGATGGGGACTCACCCGGGGAGGGGATGGGGACTGACCCAGGGAGGGGATGGGGACACACCCGGGGAGGGGATGGGGACTGACCCAGGGAGGGGATGGGGACTCACCCGAGGAGGGGATGGGGACTGACCCAGGGAGGGGATGGGGACTCACCCGAGGAGGGGATGGGGACTCACTCACCCCGGGGAGGGGATCAATCTGTGGGAGTCTTAGTCGGGGGGACGGTGGTCAGGACAATCTCAGGCACTCTCTATAAGCTGGTCATGAAGTTTGCAGTTTGTTGGTATACAGGGTCCTGCTGGGAGCTGCCAGCCGAGCTCAGAGCAGGACAGAAAGAGAGTGGGGGAGAGGTAAGAGAATAAGAGCAAGGGGGGAAGAGGGACAAGTAAGAGAGATGTAAGAGAGTGATTTTCTCATTTACAATACAATAAATCTTCTTCTATATTGAATATTCTAATTCCCACTAACCAATCTAACACAAGATACAAATCCTATAGCATTTACACACAGCCTGTAAGAATCATTGCATTTCCATAATGTGTTATACTTTAAACCCTAAAAACGACTCTTTGGACCCTTTCTGCCAAGCTAGCAGGGTCTTCTGTGACCTTTGGACCATTGTTCTATAAGAGGGGATTACTTTTGGCCGGCCATCCTATTGTCTTCTAGTTATTTAGTAACTCAGGTTTGATATCTCAAAGATGGCTTTCACTTCAATCTCGCTTATGGTTTCCATATTCTCAAAATCTTTTGCTAAGCACTCATATTTATAAGGTTTTCCTGATTCATCCTTTCCAGCAGTGATGTCCTCACCGGGAGCGGCTCCGATTCCTCTCACCTGGGTTTGGGAGTTAGAATTTCCTTCACCTGGGTTTGGGGGTGAGGATTTTCCTCACCTGGATTTGGGAGTGAAGATTTTCCTCCCCCGGCTTTGGGAGCAAGGATTTCTCTCCCCTGGGAGGGACAGCCACCCCCCTGAGGGTGGAAACGTGTCTGATGAGGTTTTGTTACCCCACACCCAGTGCCCAGTTTGAGGTGATGGAATACGTACACAGAAGGAATAATATGGAAGGAATTCCTGGCTCTGAGGGTGGGGAGGCGCTGGCACAGGATGCCCAGAGCAGCTGTGGTGAATCCCTGGCAGTGCCCAAGGCCGGGCTGGACAGGGTTTGGAGCACCCTGGGACGGTGGGAGGTGTCCCTGCTGTGGCAGGGTGTGGAATGGGATGGGCTTTAAGATCCTCCCAGCCCAGCCCAGCCCTGATCCTGTAGCAGCAGGATGTGCGGGGTGCCCAGGGCACTCCTGGCCGTGCTGGGATGGGGTTCTGCAGGGCAGAGGGTCCAGCAGGGCACAGGGTCCAGCAGGGCAGAGGGTCCTGCAGGGCACAGGGTCCAGCAGGGCAGAGGGTCCTGCAGGGCAGAGGGTCCAGCAGGGCACAGGGTCCTGCAGGGCACAGGGTCCAGCAGGGCACAGAATCCCAACAGGGCAGAGCGTCCAGCAGGGCACAGAGTCCAGCAGGGCAGAGGGTCCAGCAGGGCACAGGGTCCTGCAGGGCACAGAGTCCAGCAGGGCACAGAGTCCAGCAGGGCACAGGGTCCAGCAGGGCACAGGGTCCAGCAGGGCACAGAGTCCAGCAGGGCACAGAGTCCAGCAGGGCAGAGGGTCCAGCAGGGCACAGAGCCCAACAGGGCAGAGGGTCCTGCAGGGCTCGGGGTCCCTTCCAGCTTTGCCCTGAGCATCTCTGGTGCCATCCCAGCAGGATGCTCCAACCTGGCCCCCCTTTGCTGACATTGTCACCTGGAGCAGCCCAGGCAGGGTGTGCTGCAAGGGGAGCAGCCTCTGCCTGTCCCCCACGCCTTGGGGACATCCCAGTGTGACAGAGGGGGTGGCCTGGCCCAGCCAGAGAGCCAGCAGGCCCTGGGCCACTCTCTCCCCAGCCTGACACTCAGCAGGAAGGAAGGCATGTGGTTTGCTCAGCCAGGGCTGTAATTAGGCTGATTGGCACTAACTTGCCTCAAAACGCCAGGGAGGAGGGGAAAAACTGCAGCTCAGCCATTTCATGTGGGATTTTACTGGGAGAAACAGAGCCAGGGCAGGGCTGGCTCTGTCCCTGACATTCCCCTGAGCCCTTTCAGAGCAGAGCACCCCCAAGATGAGCTTCACTCTTGTACCCCCTGTTCAAATCTGCCTGGCACAGCATCCCCAGAGCCCAGCTGGGGCTGGGCTGGAGCTGAGCTGAGCAGGGCAGCGTGGGCTGCGTGCCAGGCTGGAGCTGGAGCACATTTCCTGCCCAGCTCTGATAAGATGTGCTTCATTCACGGCTGTGTGCTGACCACAGGCCACATGAGAGGGCCGGCGTGGCCCACTTGGGAGCAGAGGAAACGTGGCTTGGCCTGGCAATCCCTCTGCAAGGAGCTGCTGGAGCCCTGGCTGCTGCAGCAGGGGCTGTGCTGCAGCCTTTTGGCTTTCTCCAGGGGCTGTGGGATTGAATTCCAGCTCTGCTTGGAAAATCTGGAATCTCAGATTGGTTTGGGTAGGGAGGGACCTTGAAGCTCATCCCATGCCATGGGAAACCTTCCACTCTTCCAGGCTGCTCCAAGCCCTGCCCAGCACTGATGGGACCAGTCTGGGTCTGCCCTGATGTGCAGGAGTGATAAGGGAGGGTGATAAAGGAGATTTATCCTGGCATGGAAATTGTGTGGGGTTGAGCAGCCATCAGTGCTGCTCCCACACGGGCACAACTGTAATGGGCAAAAAAGCAGCAGATTTGGGGCCCGAGATTTGGGGATTTTGGAGGTGGCTGCACACAGGTAATACCTGAGCAAGCCAGGAGGGCTGGGCAGTGCAAAAACCTCTTGGGCAGCTGAGGAGAGGGATGGGGAATGAGGGGAGGGATGGGGAATGAGGGGAGGGATGGGGAATGAGGGAAGAGAGGGGAATGAGGGGAAGGATGAGAAATGAGGGGAGGGATGGGGAATGAGGGGAGGGATGGGGAATGAGGGGAGGGATGGGGAATGAGGGGAGGGATGGGGAATGAGGGGAGGGAGGGGAATGAAGGGGAAGGGATGGGGAATGAGGGGAGGGATGGGGAATGAGGGAAGGGATGGGGAATGAGGGAAGGGATGGGGAATGAGGGAAAGGATAAAAAACAAGGAAGGGATGGGGAATGAGGGAAGGGATGAGAAATGAGCATCAGGGCTCTTCCCTCTCCCATCCTGCCCTCCTGGCCCGGGCTGAGGGTACAGCTGGCAGCCCCATCCCCTGCTCCACCCCCCAATTAACCCGTGTTTGCTTATTAGGGAAGTCACAAGCCTGTGCAAACACTTCCATTTGCTCTCGATAAAGGCCGGGATAAAAACCCCTGCCCGTGAGGTGTGGCCGAGCCCCGCAGGCTCCTCCCAGGGGGCTGGGGCGAGCGGGGGCTCCCGAGGGCCACCTGCCGAGGCCCGAGCATCCCTGGCTGTCACAGCCAGCTCCGTGTCACCCGCTGGCTGTCCCCAACCCCCGCCGTTTGTCCCAAACTTGGCCCGGTGTCGCTAACAGCAACTGCTAATTGTTCTCGCGCTCTGTACTATATTTAATTCCCCACTATTATTTTTTCCCCTTTTAATCATAAAAAGCCTAAATTTCCCTCGGGGAAGGTTATTGGCTCGAGTGTGGAAATATACCTGTGCCTTGCATGGCGCTGGGCCACCGGGGCTTTGGCTGTATTTTTAAATCCAAGTACAAAGTGTCTTCCACGCCAGCGTCGTTTAACCCTTCCCAGGAGGGAGAGTGGGAGGAAAGGAGTGTGTGTGTGTGGGGAGTTCTTCCCTTTTTCTCAGCTCCTGCTCGGAGCAGGCTGGATGTTGGAAAGGATGAATCAGGAAAACCTTATAAATATGAGTGCCTAGCAAAAGATTTTGAGAATATGGAAACCATAAGCGAGTTTGAAGTGAAAGCCATTTTTGAGATATCAAACCTGAGTTGCTGAATAACTAGAAGACAATAGGCCAAAAGTAATCCCCTTTGATAGAACAATGGTCCAAAGGTCAGAGAAGACCCTGCTGGCTTGGCAGAAAGGGTCCAAAGAGTCGTTTTTAGGGTTTACAGTATAACACATTATGGTAATGCAATGATTCTTACAGGCTGTGTGTAAATGCTATAGGATTTGTATCTTGTGTTAGATTGGTTAGTGGGAATTAGAATATTCAACACAGAAGAAGATTTATTGTATTGTAAATGGGAAAATCACTCTCTTACTTCTCTTTACTTGTCCCTCTTCCCCCCTTGCTCTTATTCTCTTACCTCTCCCCCACTCTCTTTGTGCCCTGCTCTGAGCTCGGCTGGCAGCTCCCAGCTGGGCCCTGCATACCAACAAACTGCAAACTTCAAGACCAGCTTACAGAGAGCACCTGAGTGTGTCCTGACCACCATCCCTGCACTAAGGCTCCCACAGACGGGTTTGGGTGCACGGGCAGCAAGGACAAGTGTGGGATGTGAGGGATTCACCCCCAATTCCTCTGGCAGCTCCTTTGCTTTTCCCTCTCCCAGACCCACGAGGTCTCCTCTTTCCCAAATCTCCTGCTGTGTGCGTGTGACTGGGGGGGCTCAGGTGCCCCGAGGTAACCCCGAGCCTCAGCACCTTTGAGGATGTGGGCCAAGAGCAGCCTGAGCTATTTTGGGGAGCGCTGGCAGCGCCGCCGCCGGAGCCGCCCGGGCACAGATGGGAGGGCCAGGAGGGAGCTGCCCCCGTCTCCTCCGTTAATGAAACCCCCCCAGGGGCTCAGCCCTGCCCCCGCAGACCTTGGGGCGCCTTTCAGGCAGCTGCTGCAGGGGCAGGTTTGGGTTTGCAGCCCAGAGCGGGTCTGGGGGCTCACCCTCATCCCTGCAGTGTGATTTTGTTCAGTGGTGGCTGCTCTGGGCTCTGAGATCCTCACTCAAAAGGAGAAATGGGGTTGAAATGACCCTTTTTTTTTGGCCTGGGGTGAGCCCTGCTTTTATCCATCCCAGCCCTGACGTTGTTTTCTCTGCTGGGAGGACAAGCAGCACCAGGCTTTGTGCTGGGTCTGGGGGCAGCAGAGGGTCAGGCAGCACCCAGAGCCAGCAGGACAAGGGGACAAACTCCCCCCCTGGCCCCAGAACCCCCCTCCTCTGCCTGACCCTCAGCTGAGCCCCTCTCCCTGCTCTGCACAAGGGACCGAGTGTCTCCCTCCCTCCTCCTCCAACAAAGACAGCCACAGTTGTTTTTCTCCTTCTTCTTCCAAGTGGTTTCACCCTTGAGTTGCCGGCCTTGATTTGGGATTCCTGAGGGGAGCAGAAGCCCGAGGGGGCCCTGGCAGGGTGCTGGGAGGTTTGGGCACCAGCAGCACATCCCCATCCCCTCCATCCCCATGGCTTTGCTCCCAAAGCTCCTGCAAAAAACTTGAGGAGATAGAACCAGCTCTGGGATCCAAGCCCATCCCAGCACAGGGAACACTCCCCGTGCCAAGGGTGGGCAGGTGAGGGGAGCTTTGCCAAGGGAGCATCCCGCGGGCAGGGCGGGGTCCCGGGGCAGGGAGGGGACCCTGCAGCTCCTTCAAAGCAGCAATTTCAGCATGAGAAAGGAATGTGGCTGCCGGGCCTGCCAGGGATGGGATGGAGGCTGTGCCTCAGGAGCAGCGAGGATTTCTGCTGGCCTGACTCACTGGCTGCCTCCTGCAGCCGCTTCCTCTCCGGGAGGCAGAAACTCCCAGTTTTTATTTATCACGCGGCTTAAAGTAGGGGCGAAGGAAGGAAATGTTCTTAATTTAAACTCCTCTGTCTCCCCGGGGCCGGGGCCAGCGCTGGCACAGCGAGGTGGCCACCAGGAGCATCCCTGTGGCCAGGGCTGCCCCTCACCTGAGCACTGCAGGCTGCAGGCAGCTCCCCACGGGCTCTGAGCCCATGCACGGAGTGTCCCCGCACTGGGAGCCCCCGAGGGACAGAGTGGGGACACGCAGGGTGGGCAGGGGGTGGCTCAGTGTGGGCACAGCCATGCCCAGGGCACCTGAGAGCCGTGAGCCCCAGGGAAAATCCGGGGTTTTTTACTTGAAGCCACCTGTCCATGCTGCTGCTGGTGGGGACAAACCTTGCTGGGGGTCCCTGTCTGTGTCCCCACAAGGACAGAGCTGTCACCAATCCTGGGGTCCCTGTTTGTGTCCCCACAAGGACAGAACTGTTGTCATTTGTGGGGTGCTGGGGGTCCCTGTTTGTGCCCCCCCAAAAGGACAGAACTGTCACAATTCCTGGGGTGATGAGGGTCCTTATTTGTGCCACCCACAGGGACAGAGCTGTCACCATTTGTGGGGTCCCTGTTTGTGCCCCCAAAAGGACAGAGCTGTCACCATTCCTGGGGTCCCTGTCTGTGCCCCCCAAAAAGACAGAACTCTCCTGTCCTGGCTGGAGGATGGGAAGGGTTTCACCCCTCCCATCTCCATCCAGCTCGGATTTGGGGATGCTGTGTCACCATTCCCAAGGTTCACAGTGGGCAGAGCAACACCCCTAGAATATTTTGGGCTCCCCACCCTCAGCTGAGCTGGGACATTCAGCCCTGGGCGCTGTCACCACCCTGGTGGTGCCATGGGTGGCATGGAGGCTTCCAGAGGCTCCATCCTGCTTTTCCCCATCCTCCAGAGTGGCAGAAGCCAGCCCAGGTGCCTGTTTGTTCAGTGCCACGGTTTTTGCAAAAAAAAAAAAAAAAAAAAAAAAAATTGGGTTTTTTTGTTTGTTTTTTTGCACTCCCAGAGGGTTCTCCTTGCCCAGCCATGCCCAGTGAGGCTGGTGGCACTGCTGTGGCACAGCCACGCTGCCCCTGACACCGCTCGTGTCTCTGCTCAGAGCAGCAGATCTGGCCATGAAGTTTTGGTCTTTGGTTCCTTGGGGCTTTCCTTGAGCTCCTGTTGTGAAACCTTCATTTGCTTCTAAAAGCAGTGAGTTGTTTTTTGGCTTTTTCTTTTCTCATGATCTTCTCTTTTCCCCCTCTGTTGCCCTGAGATAAAGGCTGCTAAATTTGTCCTGTGCTGAAAACGCAGCTAATCCTGATGGACCTGAATTCGCATCTCCCCCCCAGAGGAATTGCACTAATTTTTTTTCCCTTTGTTCTGCCAGGGGACCTGTCCGTTTCCTAGTGGAAAGAAAAAAAAAAAAATCACTATTTAGGGCAAGGTTTGTATTCCCGAAACCTGTGTTTGTTTGCAAGAAAAGAGGACAGGAGGGAAATAAATGAGAAAAGCATCATGCTGCTTTTTTTTTTTTTTTTTCCCCTCCCGATATTGTTTTTACAGCAGGCGAGTTTTAATTAAAAGTGAAGAACTGGGTCGCTTGTGCTGTCCAGAAGATGCTCTGAGGACGTGGTCCTTTCCCACCAGGGCTCATTTGGGAGCCCAGAGCAGCTGGGCCAGCCTGGAGGTGTTAAAGGCTCCTTGAAGGAGTGCAAGGACGGGGTGGGGGTTTTCCTTCCTGCCCACAGCTGCTGGCGGTGCCGGAGGGGTTGGATGTGGCGTTTTGTGCCGCTCTCAGGGCCGGGGGATGCAGGGGACGAGCGGGGTTTGGCACCGGGACAGGAGGGGACGGCGCTGGTGAGAGGCAAAGCAGGTGCGAGCTGGCCCTGCAGGGAGCGGCAGGAGCCGCCTGGGCCTCAGGAAACCGCGAGTGCTCGCCTGGGGCAGAAAAATCCACCGAGAGCCGCCTCGGCCTCACCTGCGGCCGAGGGGACACGGGCAGGGGCGGCGACAGCGACAGGGAAGGGACAGGGAGCTGTCACCTGAGGAGGGGGCTGCAGCCACGGGGACAGGGAAGGAGCCCCGGCAGCGCCCGATGGCTGCGGGCCGTGGGTGGGGGGCTCCCCGCGACCCCCCGAGCTCCCGGGGCCGCTCCAAACGGGGCGCGACCCCCGGGCTGGGGGCTCCGAGAGGGGCTGGGGGGCTCCGAGGGGGACTGGGGGCTCCGAGGGGGGCTGGGGGCTCCGAGAGGGGCTGGGGGGCTCCGTGCTGGGCTGGGGGCTCCGAGAGGGACTGGGGGCTCCGAGAGGGACTGGGGGCTCCGAGAGGGACTGGGGGCTCCGTGCTGGGCTGGGGGCTCCGTGCTGGGCTGGGGGCTCCAAGAAGGACTGGGGGCTCCGAGAGGGACTGGGGGCTCCGAGGGGGACTGGGGGCTCCGTGCTGGGCTGAGCTGCCCCAGGGGGCTGGGGGCTCCGTGCTGGGCTGGGGGCCCGAGGGGGCTGGGGGCTCCAAGAAGGACTGGGGGCTCCGAGAGGGGCTGGGGGCTCCGTGCTGGGCTGAGCTGCCCCAGGGGGCTGGGGGCTCCGTGCCGGGGGCCGGGGTGGCGGAACCGGGTCGGGGAGCGGAGCCGGGGCTGCCCGCGGGTACCGGGCCCCCCCCCCCCGGCGGGAGGCGGTGCTGGGGTGGGGCCTGTCGCCGTCCCCCCCCCGTCCCGGGCGGGCCCGGGTCCCCTCCCCGCACGCTGCTGCCGGCGCGACTTCCTGATCCCGCTGCATTGGCCGCAGGTAGCGCGGCTGTGCGGGACGGGGCACGGACAGACGGACAGAGCCCATGCGGACCCTCAGCTGAGCTTCATCCCCCGCCCCCCTCCTCCTCCTCCTCCTCCTCTTCTTCCTCCTCCCTCCCTGCCCGGCTCCCTTCCTGCCCGGCACATGTAAAACTTGTGCGCGGGGCTCCGCTCCCGTCCCGCCGCCGCTGCCCGGGCTGGGGCCGTCCCCCCGCGGGGCAGAGACCCCCCCGGCCCCCGGAGCCCCGAGCCCGGCTCCGCTGGCCCATGCTGGGCTCCGGCCCGGGAAGGTGACTGACTGCAGGAGGAAGCGGCGCCGCGCCGGGTCAGGGTAACCATGAATGAGATGTCGAGTTTCCTGCACATCGGGGACATCGTCTCCCTGTACGCCGAGGGCTCCGTCAATGGCTTCATCAGCACCTTGGGGTGAGCCAGGGGGGCTCCCGGCCGTGATTCTGGGATGGACGGGACGGGACGGGGGGGCTGAGCCGGAGCGCCGTGGGAAAAGGAGCGGGGAAGATCCGGGTGCTGCGGCGGGGACGGGGAGAGGCGCTGGACATGGGGACAGGGTGTCCCCAGGCGTGTCCCCAGGTGTGTCCCCGGGTGTGTCCCCGAGCTCGCCCCCGGCTCCAGCCGCTGTCAAGGGCAGGATGTGGCCCTGGAGGGACCCCCAGCTCTCCTTCCCCTGGTCAGAAGCTGCTTCCCCCAGTGAGGGGCTGGGGGTGAAATGGTTTGGGCAGCGTGAGGGCTCGGTGGGATGAGGAGGGGACATGCGAGGGTGACAGCTCGGGGTCAGTCGGTGCTGCCAGCGCTGTGCAGGGTGGCTGCAGGCTGCTGGCCCTGCACACGCAGTGTCCCCCTCAGAGTGCCACACACCCGCTGGCCAGCGGGAATCTCTGCAGGGTCACCAAGCGCTGCCAGGGGCTGTGGCACTCCCTGGGCTGGCTCTGTCCAGCCTTGGGGACCTGTCCCGTGTCACTCCTGTGTCCGTGCAAGCCAACGGTGGCACCGCCAGGCCAGCGCTGCCCTCTGCACCCACCAGCCTGCTCCCACCGCTGGCACGGGGACAGGGTGGGTGACAGGGAGGTGACAGAGCCGCCCTGGGGCACGGGTGGGTTTTCCCAAAGCGTGCCCGCAGCCCCGGGCAGGGGGGATGTGGGGCCGTGCCAGCTCTCCTGCCCCACGCTGCTGCGTGTAGGAGAGGCTGAGCTCAGGCAGGAATGCTGACTTGGATGGGATTCCTGGGGCAGGAGCTGCCGGCTCTATAATCTGCGCTGAATGCACTTGCTCCCACATGCCTGTGCCCAAGCCGAGCCGCACATACCTGCGCCCACACGCGTTCCTCACCCTCCGCCGGGCACGTGTGGCCCCTGGGCTGCTGCCCACCGGGGCTCCCCCCACCTGGCTGCCCAGAAATGGGGTGCAGAGGGGTGCACGAGTGCCTGAAATCCCCGTGGGCACAGCCACGGTGCCGGGCAGCAGCCCCTGCAGGTGCAGCCTGGCTGTGCCAGCCCTTCCTGCATCCCCACGGGTGCTTCTGCAGAGGTTTCTTTGCAGCTGTGCCAGAGCAGGGGATGCTGAGCACTCCTGCAGCCTCCTGGAAATGGGGTCTGCAGGGACCCAACTCTGGTTGTTGTCCCCAGAGCACATCCCAGTGGCTCAGTTAGAAACGTGTGGCTTTTCCAGAGCTCTGATCCCTTTGCAGCTCTGGCCCTCACGTCACCCTTTTTGCCAGGTGTTTTTCCAGACTTCCTCAGAAGCCCCTGAAGAGCAGGAGCCTTTTCTCCTGGCCCCACTTTCCCAGGCTTCTGCTCCCTGCAGGTTCTTTCCTCCCCCCTCCCTCCTAAAATTGTTTTCCCTGGTGCCTTGCGACCTGGGAGACCCAACCACACCTTAAATCACTCCTGTGATAAGGGACCAGGTGACTCACCGAGAGTGCTCTCCTGCCACAGGGACCTTCCTTAGCTCATTTGCAAGGCAAACAGCTCTGCCGGCCCACGCGGGCGCCCTGCGGAAGAGCTCCTGACATCCTTCCTTGTGGAGGGGCTGTGGGATCGCCTGGGCTCTGCATGGGATCCTCCCTTTAGGGGGTGACACGAGTGTCCCCAGATGTTGATCACATTGAGGGTGGCTGCTGTGACACCCCTGTAGAGCATCCCTGGGGTCTCTGGGGTGTGGGATGGAGGAGGGAGGAGCCCTGCAGCCCCCACCTGGGGCTCCTCTGCTCCCCGAATCAGGGCACGAACCCTCCCTTTCACCCCCTCTCTGCAGCGGGTGTGAGCAGGAAAAACATCCCGGGCCGGGCGTGGAGCTGAGCTCGGGGGGAATGGCGAGCCAAGATACCCAAAGCGGCTGAAATGCTCGAGTCAGCCCAAAGCAGCGCCCTGGGAAGGGAGAGCTGGGCTCAGAGCGGCCTGGGAGTGACCCTTGGGCGGCTGGGACACGGGGTGGGCAGGTTGGAGTGGTTTTGGGGACACGGGAAGTTGCCCGGGAGGGGTTTTGTGCTCCTCCATCCCTGCCAGGCTCCTAAAACCCTTCCGGGGCTCAGAACGGGCGCTCGCAGAGGGGAAGGGTCGGTGACAAACCCAGCTGGGGGCCGGGCGGCTGCTCCAGGTGAAATAACACCTGTGCCTGTGGTTGCAGGTGGATTTCGGGGTGGAGCAGCTCGGGGAGATGCAGCTGGTTAAAGGGTAACTCCAGCTCCGCCGGGTCAGGATGAACCCGTCCCTGCCGGGGGGAGGAAGAGGAGGAGGAGGAGTCCGAGCCCTCCTGGCACCGGGACAGCACCAAAAAGCTGCATTTTTGTGGCTCCCCGATCCCTTCCCTCTCTCCTCCCTGGGGCAGCGCCCACCCTGCGGGTGCCAGAGGGGCTGACCTGGCTGCACAACGAGCTCTCATCACCCTCCTCCTCCTCCTTTTCCTCACCTCAGCGATCGCTGGGCTCTGTTTTGGGGTTCTCCTGGCTCTGTTTTGGGGTTTCCCTTCTCCCAGAGCCCTCCCTGGACCCCGGCGTGCCCCAGCTCCCCTTGGCATCGTCTGTGCCACATCTGGGGAAGGTTTTTGCCCAGCTCAGCCGGCTCCAGCTGGGGCTCATCCCCGGGGAGGGGTCGGGAGGGTCCGACTGCCCCGGATTTTGCAGCTCTGGCCGAGCTCCTGCTGCCCTGACCTCGGGGAAGGCTCTGCCTCGCTCGAGTCCAAGCGCGCTGGCCCCGGGCCAGGGAATCACTTTGTGCTCGGCCTTTGGAAGCCCCAGGAAGCCCCGCTGGAAGCTCGGCGAGGACTCCGGGGCCAAGAGCCAGCCAGAGGCTCGCCCGCGCCTTGAGGGGCTCATCAGTGCTGGATCCTGCTCCAGGGGAGGGGGAATTTGGGACGGCAAAATGACATTCCGTGGGTGCATCCCACCTCCTGCCTCGCTCAGGATCCTCCTCATTTTCCCATTAAAAGGTGCCCTCGCACATCCCCGCTGCTCTTTAGGGAGCTCCCCTGGCCCATCCCACTGCGGGAATTCCGGTTTTTAGCAGGAGCGTGTCCCGGCCCCAGCAGCCTCCCAGGTGACTCATGTCCACTCTGTCAGAATCCTTTTTTTTTTTTTTTTTTTTTTTTTTTTTTTTCAGCAATTTTTTAACTGAGGGAAGTTCGCCCAGAGTATCAGTTTAATAAAAAGAACACTTCGCATTCCTGCCGAGTAATCCTGGGATTAAAGATGCTGAGAGTGCCTTGAGATCGTTAACTAATTAAGATTAGCAGGCTGGCAGGTCACTGTCTCTAATCCTGCCCGGTGGAGGGGGGATGCAGGCACGGGGCAGCGCTGCAGCAGCGAGAGGCTCCCGTGCTGTTTTCTTCGGTGCTGAAAATAAACCCGGCAGGTCAGGCACTTCCTCAGAGCCCTCCAGCAATAAGAGTGAAGGATTTTGGGGTTAAAGTGGGCAGATGAATGAATGAACGGAGCATTTCTGCCTCCAAGGGCGCTGATGGGAGCTGGGGATGTGCTGAGGGTCAGGGTTTCATTCCTGGTGAAACTTGCTGTCCTCAGCCCTCGGTGGTTTTTGCTCCCAGGCACATCCCAAGGGTTTGTTGTGCCCTGACCCCATTAAAATAGCAGAACAGAAACCAAAACTGCCCCCGAGTGACACCAGGGGACCTGTGGACAGGCACATGTCCCAGCCACTCTGGTTTTCCCCTTTTCCCTCTTTCCCTGCCCTCCCAAGGCTCCGTGCCCTGCAGGGATCTGGGAATGTCCCAGGTCACTTCCCTGCTGTCCTGACCTGAGGAAAAGGAGTTTGGGAGCCCCAAATCCTCTACGCTGCTGCCCGCGGGCATTTGCAAATCCAGGGCAGCCCTGTCTGCCCGCAGCTCGTGGCTTTGGGGTTTTTCCAACCTTTCAGGTCTTTGCTAATTGTTTTGAAGCTTCTGCTGCCACCAGGCAAATTGCTTTTCTGTGTTGATGTGCAATCTGTTCTTCCCGTGATGAGCACAGGGGTGTCAGAGCCTGCTGCCAGCCCACGCCTCCTCACAGGGACACGGCAGCACCGGGGTCCCCCTCCAGCAGCAGCGAGGCCAAATTCCTCTCTGCCGAGCAAAAGGAATCCTCCCCTCCCTCTCCAGAGGGAAGGAGGCTGGATCTGCAAATGGGATCTGCCTGGTTTTTATCCCTTTACAGAGCAGCACGCCCATCTCCAGCGATTTTTGGGCTGTTTGGGTTATTGGGGACACTGAGAGTCATTTGGGGGTGGCGGGGACAGCGCAGGCTCCACTTTGCCTTCATCGTACCTCACTGCTCCTGTCCCCTTCCTCCCTTTGGGACAGTCCAACAGCATGAAGTTTAATAAGTCTAAGTACTGAGTTCTACATTTTGGCCATAAAAATCCCCTATAATGCTACAAGCTGGGGACAGTGTGGCTGGATAGTGCCCAGGCAGAAAGGGACCTGGGGGTGCTGGTTGACAGCCAGCTGAATGTGAGCCAGCAATGTGCCTTGGTGGCCAAGAAGGTGTCCTGGCCTGCATTAGGAATGGTGTGGCCAGCAGGAGCAGGGAGGTCATTCTTCCCCTGCACTCGGCACTGGTGAGACCCCATGGTGAGTGCTGTGTCCAGTTCTGGGGCCCTCAGTTTAGGAAGGATGTTGATATGCTTGAACGTGTCCAGAGGAGGCAACAAGGCTGGTGAAGGGCTTGGAACACAAGCCTTATGAGGAATGTTTGAAGGAGCTGGGGTTGTTTAGCCTGGAAAAGAGGAGGCTCAGAGGTGACCTTATTGCTCTCTACAACCTCCTGAAGGGAGGCTGTAGACAGGTGGGGGTCAGTCTCTTCCACCAGGCAGCAACTGACAGAAGCAGAGGACACAGTCTCAAGCTATGTCAGGGGAGGTATAGCTTGGATGTTAGGAAAAAAATTTTCACTGAAGGAATTATAAAGAACTGGAAGGCTCTTCCCAGAGAGGTGGTGGAATCACCATCTCTGGATGTGTTTAGGAAAAGGCTAGACATGGCACTTGGTGCTATAGCCTCGACTCTGAGCTGAGGTGTTGGGACATAGGTTGGACTCGATGATCTTAGAGGTCTGTTCCAGCCTCGTGATTCTGTGATTCTGTGACCCTGTGATCCTGTGATCCTGGGATCCTGGGATCCTGTGACTCTGTGATCCTGTGATCCTGTGACCCTGGGATCCTGTGATCCTGTGACACGCTCCCCTCTCGCTCCCAGCTCCCCCGGCTCCCCGGGGCTGGCAGAGCGGGCGGGCGGGTCCAGCCTGTCCCGCTGGAGCAGCCGGTTCTCCCGGGAGCCGCGCAGGAGCTCCCAGCACACGGAGCCCCTCGGGCCGTGCTCGCCCCTCTGTGCTCCGGGCACATCCCCCTGCCGGGCTCTGCTTTGCTCTTCTCAGTAACTCTGAAAAACAACGTCCCGTCCATCCCAAAGTCAGCCCCCAGCTGATCAGTTCCCAGCCCCAAGCCCGAGGGATTTTGCTCAACGCTGGGAAAACAGAGGTGGGCAGGGAGGAGATGCAGAGCCTTGATCTGATGGGCAGAGCCTGCAGCTCTGATCAGATAATAATTAATAACTGGGTTTGGGGGGCCCTGCCACCTCCATCCTCAGCTCCTGCTCCTTCCCTGTCCCTGTGGGAAGAGTTCCCAGCCAGACAAGAGCTGGTGAATGGAAGCTGGACTCCTCCCGGTTTTGCTGGATTAAGGGTGCAGTAACAGAGCTCTGTGTGCCAGGAGGGAGCTGGGCAGGGCAGGGTCCCCTCTGGCACAAGTCACAGAGCAAAGGGCCTGAAGTGATGGCCACAAACCTTCCCTGGTCCTTCACTGCTGCAGCAGCCCCGGGGAGCAGCATGGACAACACCCAGGGGAGCAGTGGGAGCCGAGGGAAGGGGTGCTCAGCTCCTGAAAAATATTTACAGGTGGGAAACAGGAGGTGCAGCTTTGGATTTGTCACTCTGGCACAGCCACTCAGCCCTGCTGCCATCCCACAGTTCCTGACCCTGCTTTTTGTCCCCCTCAGGCTGGTGGACGATCGGTGCGTGGTGGAGCCGGCAGCTGGAGACCTGGACAACCCCCCCAAGAAATTCCGAGGTGAGATGGGGCAGCTCCATCGCTCTGGGAGCAGCTTTGGGGCCAATCCTGCCCTGAGCATCCACACCAGGGATGGGACAGGGGCACAGCTCTGCCCTGCACCCACCTGGGAACTGCTGGCCTGTTCCTGACCGCCCCAGGATGCTCCACACTCAGGGAAGGGTCTATCCCAGTAGGATTTCAGTGCCTGGATCACACAACCAGGGTGTAGAGAGCTGGGAAATCGCCCCAAACTCGTGCCTGGATTGGGGTTGGTTTAGGGCAGCTGCTCCTTTCATCCCCCCTGTTGTCGTTTTACATCTTCTTTTAAATAAGACTTAAATATCAATTCCCCAACTCTGCCTTGTGCCTCCACCTTTTTCTCAGGGTGATTTTAACAGCACCCATTCCTCCTTTCCCCAACACCCCAAAATATCTCAAGATATTTCCCCACTCTCTCTCAGGATCCCACCAAAATATCTCAAGATATTTCCCCACTCTCTCTCAGGATCCCACCAAAATATCTCAAGATATTTCCCCACTCTCTCTCAGGATCCCACCAAAATATCTCAAGATATTTCCCCACTCTCTCTCAGGATCCCACCAAAATATCTCAAGATATTTCCCCACTCTCTCTCAGGATCCCACCAAGCACTAACCTGGCTCTCCACGGGAGTTACTACCATTAATTTATTCATGACTCTAATTAAGACCCATCCAGCATCTCCAGCACCCCCTAGCCCTGCTCAGCTCCATTCCCAAATTCCTGGGATGCGCAGCCCGCCCGGCCATGCGGCTTCAATCTGTTTTCCAGGCGCAGGATTTTGGGCTCAGCCCTGCACTCGCTATCAGGATATGCAGGCGTTTGTTTTAATGGCCGGAAAGGTAGAGCTCTCCCTGCTCGATAGCCATCGCCTGCAGCGAGGTGGAAACAAGGGCTGGGGCTGCAGGCGATTTTCATGCGCTGTCGCCGTCCCCACATCCTGTGGCCGGACCCTGCCCTATCCTGAGCCGCGCACGGGTCGTGCCGGGGCTTCCCGCTGGGAAAACAGGACCCTCCTGCCGAGCTCAGCTCCAAAAGGTTCTTTGGAAACGCCACAACCCACCTGGGAGCTGCCCCTGCCCGCGGCTCCTCGGAGAGACGCTCAACACCTCGCAGTTTTTGGGTTTTTTTGTTGTTTTGGGGTTTTTTTTTTTTTTTTCTGTTTCTCTCCCCGCCGAGGCTCTTCCCAGCCCACTTCAGGCATGTCAGGAAAAGCTTCCACCCTGCCAGGCAAGGGGGCAGCAGGACCTGCAGCTGTGCCACTGCTGTTCCCTAAATAGTCACCTGGACATTTTCCCCCAAGGCCACTCTGGATGGGAAGTTTTGTCCCCAAAACCTCTCTGGGTGGAAGGTTTTACCCCCAAAACCTCTCTGGATGGAAGGTTTTACCTCCCAAAACCTCTCTGGATGGAAGGTTTTACCTCCCAAAACCTCTCTGGGTGGAAGGTTTTACCCCCCAAAACCTCTCTGGGTGGAAGGTTTTACCCCCCAAAGCCTCTCTGGACAGGATGTTTTGCTTCCAAAATCACTCTTTTGCGTTTTACCCCCTCAAAGACACTTTGGATGGGAATTTTTGCCCCACAAAGCCTCTCTGGATGGATGGTTTTACCCCCTCAAAGCCATTCTAAATAGGAAGTTTTGCCCTCAAAGCTTCCCTGGATGGGAAGTTTTTGTCCCCCAAAGCCACTCTGGTTAGGAAGTTTTGTCCCCAAAGCCACTCTGGATGAGAAGTTTTGCCCCCCAAAGGCATTGAGTGGGAGGTTTTGCCCCCTAGGCCTCTCTGGATAGAAAGTTTTGTCCCCAAAGCCACTCTGGGTGGGAATTTTTGTCCCCAAAGCCACTCTGGGTCCTGGCAGGTCAGCCCCACTGAGCTGCTCCCTCTGGGCAGTGCTGGTGCAGGAGCTTCCTTCACCTTCCCTCTTTTCCACCCCGATCCACATTTCAAAAATCTGGCAGCTCTTCAGCCCAAATGCCAAAATCTCAGGCTCCCAGCCCAAGCTGTGCCGCTGATTTTCTGCACACAATCCCCGCCGTGCCTCAGTTTCCCTCCTTGCAAAACAGGGCTCAGAGCATGCTCAAAGCCAGGCTTTGCAGTCACTGCTGGATTTTTAGAATTTTTTTACCTCTCCCTGGTTCCCCCTTCCCACCAACACCTTTTGCAGCATTTCCCACTAATTAATATTTAATGGAGAGGGCAGCAGGTGCTTGGTACAAGCTGTGCCAATGGTAAACTGGGCTGTGCCATGGGCAAACCGGGCTGTGCCATGGGCAAACCGGGCTGTGCCATGGGCAAACCGGGCTGTGCCATGGGCAAACCGGGCTGTGCCAACAGCAAACTGGGCTGTGCCAATGGCAAACCGGGCTGTGCCATGGGCAAACTGGGCTGTGCCATGGGCAAACTGGGCTGTGCCAATGGCAAACTGGGCTGTGCCAATGGCAAACTGGGCTGTGCCATGGGCAAACCGGGCTGTGCCATGGGCAAACCGGGCTGTGCCATGGGCAAACTGGGCTGTGCCAATGGCAAACTGGGCTGTGCCATGGGCAAACCGGGCTGTGCCATGGGCAAACCGGGCTGTGCCATGGGCAAACCGGGCTGTGCCAATGGCAAACCGGGCTGTGCCAATGGCAAACCGGGCTGTGCCAATGGCAAACCGGGCTGTGCCATGGGCAAACCGGGCTGTGCCAATGGCAAACCGGGCTGTGCCAATGGGCAAACCGGGCTGTGCCAATGGGCAAACCGGGCTGTGCCAATGGCAAACCGGGCTGTGCCAATGGCAAACCGGGCTGTGCCAATGGCAAACCGGGCTGTGCCAATGGGCAAACCGGGCTGTGCCATGGGCAAACCGGGCTGTGCCAATGGCAAACCGGGCTGTGCCAATGGCAAACCGGGCTGTGCCAATGGGCAAACCGGGCTGTGCCATGGGCAAACCGGGCTGTGCCATGGGCAAACCGGGCTGTGCCAGGGGCAAACTGGGCTGTGCCATGGGCAAACTGGGCCGCGCTGCCATGGCAAACTGGGCTGTGCCAATGGCAAACCGGGCCAATGTGCCAATGGCAAACCGGCTGTGCCAATGGCAAACCGGGCTGTGCCATTGGCAAACCGGGCTGTGCCAATGGCAAACTGGGCTGTGCCAATGGCAAACCGGGCTGTGCCAATGGCAAACCGGGCTGTGCCAATGGCAAACCGGGCTGTGCCATGGGCAAACCGGGCTGTGCCATTGGCAAACTGGGCTGTGCCAATGGCAAACTGGGCTGTGCCATGGGCAAACTGGGCTGTGCCATGGGCAAACCGGGCTGTGCCATGGGCAAACCGGGCTGTGCCAATGGGCAAACTGGGCTGTGCCAATGGCAAACCGGGCTGTGCCAATGGGCAAACTGGGCTGTGCCAATGGCAAACTGGGCTGTGCCATGGGCAAACTGGGCTGTGCCATGGGCAAACCGGGCTGTGCCAATGGGCAAACTGGGCTGTGCCAATGGCAAACCGGGCTGTGCCATGGGCAAACCGGGCTGTGCCATGGGCAAACCGGGCTGTGCCAATGGGCAAACTGGGCTGTGCCATGGGCAAACCGGGCTGTGCCATGGGCAAACTGGGCTGTGCCAATGGCAAACTGGGCTGTGCCAATGGCAAACCGGGCTGTGCCATGGGCAAACTGGGCTGTGCCAATGGGCAAACCGGGCTGTGCCAATGGCAAACTGGGCTGTGCCATGGGCAAACCGGGCTGTGCCAATGGGCAAACCGGGCTGTGCCATGGGCAAACCGGGCTGTGCCACGGGCAAACCGGGCTGTGCCAATGGCAAACTGAGCTTTGAAATGAAATGAAATGTGAAACCTGGCCCTGCCCCAGCGTCCCGGCCGGTGAGAACCGCGCTCGGCGCTGCCCCAGCGGCACTCCCAGGTAAATAAATAGGAGCTCGCCAGCGCCTCGGGCCCGCAGCCAGCCTGGGAAGGGATTTTTTTTTTTAATTTTTTTAATTTTATTTTTGTGTCTGAACTTTCTGCACTGCTATTTCAGGCATAATTAGGGCGATTCAGGCTGCAGAGCCCTTCCTGCCCTCGCCCCAGCACGGGAAGGGGGTTGGGAGATGTGAGAGCCTCGTTGTCTGCTGACATCTGCTCTGCTGCTCCGGCTCCCCGAGCCTGGCTGGGGCTGTCTGCACTTCCCACCCACCATCCTGGGGGAAAACAGGGGAAACCAGGCGGATCAGGGCGATCTGCAGTGCAGGGGGAGCATCTTGTGCATCCCTTCGGGTCTCGAAATAGAGCTGCTGACACAGCGATTTCGGGAGCATCCCGGGCTGGTGCTGCAGGTCACGGGGGATGGGGTGTGTGTCCCCATGGCACGGCCACCACGGGGTCCTCCCACACCTTCTGCAGGCTCAGGGTGTCCCGTGGGTGACAAGGGACGTGGAGGTGGCTGCTTGTGTCCCATCTCCTGTCAGAGTCTGCCCGAGGGTCTCGTTAAGGACACACGAGACCTCCTTGCACTGACATGTAGGTGATGGTTCGGGATTTGAGGTTTTTCTTTGGGCTGCTGGAGAAAGAGACACTGCACGAGACGATTTTCTGTTGTTGTTTTTCTTTTCATGGCTGTTTATTGTATCTTATCTACGCAGTGTCCCAGCCAGGCTGACAGAGGTCTGCTCTGCTAGGTGACCATGATCAAATGCCCCCCTGCGAGAGGCAGGACTTATCTTTTATACTCTAGACTACATCTTTAATATTTACAATTACCTTCCAATACAGTACAACCTTATTACACTGTCCAATTTTGTTTCTATCTAATCTGTGGCTGCCAGCATGTCATCCAACATGGATGGCACAGAGAAGAAGGAGGAAGTGGCACACTACGCTCCAAATTTTCTATGCTGGCTACATGGCCCTTATCATAAACAATCTAAAAATTTACTTATTCTACATTCTAATACTCTAATTTACACTGTACTTATTTTTGTGACTTGTAATTCTTCTTGCAATGTTGGCAGATTTTTTTTAAAGGGTTAAATTCAGCCCCTGAGACACTTGGGTCTCATTTGAGACGCCTGCTAGGAGGGTTTTTCTATCCCCAGAGGAGTCAGGGAAACGTCCTGGACTCCCACAATCTCCCTGCACAGGAGGAGGGATGCTGTGCTGCTGTGCTGCAGCTGGGCTCCATCAGAGCTCTGCTCCCCCCTGCAGCTTCCCTTCCCCTCAGCACAGCCATTTCCCACGGGAACACTCCTACCCACGAGCCCAGGCAGTGCAGTCATCCCTGGACTCCTCATTTATCCTGATTTAAAGCACTGACGTGACCCCCACCAGTCTCCCGCACAGACAGGGGGACCTGCTGCATTCCAGGAGTGTCCCTGCCCCGTGGGGACCCTGGGGACACGCTGGTGGCTGCTGCAGCCTCAGCAGGCTCTGCTCTGCTCTGTCCCCAGACTGTCTCTTCAAGGTGTGTCCCATGAACCGCTACTCTGCCCAGAAGCAGTACTGGAAGGCCAAGCAGACCAAGCAGGACAAGGACAAGATTGCAGACGTGGTGCTGCTGCAGAAGCTCCAGGTGAGGCCCAGAGCTGGCTGGGTGATGGCTCCAGCCCTCTGCTGATCCTCTGTGGGATGAGAAGGGATTTCCAGCTCTGTCCTCCCCCTTGTCCCCTGCCCAGCCATTGCTGTGTCACCCTCCTGGTGCTTCTTGTGCTGTGGGCCAGGAGCTCTGGGAGCACAGCCCTGCACCCCAGGGCTCCCCAGGACACCCCAGAACACCCCAGGGCTCCCCAGAACACCCCAGGACACCCCAGGGCACCTTTGAGTATCTCAGAATACCCCAGAAAACCCCTCAGCCCTTCAGGACAGCCCAGAGCATGCTTCAGCATTTCAGGACACCCCAGGACAGCCCAAGGCACCCCAGGACACCCCAGGACACCCCAGGACACCCCAAGGCACCCCAGGACACCCCAGGACACCCCAGGGCTCCCCAGGACACCCCAGGGCACCCCAGGACACCCCAGGGCTCCCCAGGACAGCCCAAGGCACCCCAGAACACCCCAGGACTCCCCAGAACACCCCAGGACACCCCAGGACACCCCAGGACACCCCAGGGCTCCCCAGAACACCCCAAGGCACCCCAGGACACCCCAGGGCTCCCCAGAACACCCCAGAACACCCCAGAACACCCCAGGACACCCCAGGGCTCCCCAGAACACCCCAGGACACCCCAGGACACCCCAGGACATCCCAAGGCACCCCAGGGCTCCCAGGACACCCCAGAACACCCCAGGGCTCCCCAGGACACCCCAGAACACCCCAGGGCTCCCCAGAACACCCCAGGACACCCCAGAACACCCCAGGACACCCCAGGGCTCCCCAGAACACCCCAGGGCTCCCCAAGGCACCCCAGAACACCCCAGGACACCCCAGGGCTCCCCAGGACACCCCAGGACACCCCAAGGCACCCCAGGGCTCCCCAGGGCTCCCCAGGACACCCCAGGACACCCCAGGGCTCCCCAGGACACCCCAGGGCACCCCAGGACACCCCAAGGCACCCCAGGGCTCCCCAGGACACCCCAGGGCTCCCCAGGACACCCCAGGACACCCCAGGACACCCCAGAACACCCCAGGACACCCCAGGACAGCCGTGCAGGGGCAGCCCTGCTCCCAGGCCGTGCTCCAAAGGGCTGGGGAAGGGAAAGGCTCCCGTTGGCTTCCCCCAGCCTTGGCCAGGGCCCACATCAAACATTGCACAAGGGCCTGAGGCAGCTGGCGAGGCCCGGCCGTGATTCATGGAGCGGGGCTGGGGAGAGATTGCACTAAAAACCATCTCATGGGGCCCTGAGCCAGCCCAGCCCCAGCACCCAGCTCTGCTCCACCAGCACAGGGCCAGTGTCCTGTGTAGTCCCTGGCACACACAACCCTCATTGCCCTTTTTTTTTTTTTTTTTTTTCATTTTTTCCATTTTTTTTTCAATTTTTTTCCATTTTCCTGCTCCCGTTGGCCGGGGCTGTAACGTCCCAGCTGTGCTGGCCACGAGTGGACCCAGAGCTCATTTCTGAGCCTGATTGATTGCACCTTGCTTTGAGCTTGTCTTAGAGACATTCTGCCATTTCCTCACTCCTTCCTGCTGCTCCTGCTGCTCCCCTTCCCAGCCAGAGCTCAGCCCAGCCCTGCCAGGCTCCAGCCTGGGGCAGGCTGAGACAGCTGAGAGCATCCCCCAGGGCTGAGAGCATCATCCCCCAGGGCTGAGAGCATCCCCCAGGGCTGAGAGCATCCCCCAGAGCATCCCCCAGGGCTGAGAGCATCCCCCAGGGCTGAGAGCATCCCCCAGGGCTGAGAGCATCCCCCAGAGCTGAGAGCATCATCCCCCAGGGCTGAGAGCATCTCCCAGAGCATCCCCCAGGGCTGAAAGCATCCCCCAGGGCTGAGAGCATCCCCCAGAGCATCCCCCAGGGCTGAGAGCATCATCCCCCAGGGCTGAGAGCATCATCCCCCAGGGCTGAGAGCATCATCCCCCAGAGCTGAGAGCATCCCCCAGGGCTGAGAGCATCCCCCAGAGCATCCCCCAGGGCTGAGAGCATCTCCCAGAGCATCCCCCAGGGCTGAGAGCATCTCCCAGAGCATCCCCCAGGGCTGAGAGCATCCCCCAGGGCTGAGAGCATCCCCCAGAGCATCCCCCAGGGCTGAGAGCATCTCCCAGAGCATCCCCCAGGGCTGAGAGCATCTCCCAGAGCATCCCCCAGGGCTGAGAGCATCTCCCAGGGCTGAGAGCATCTCCCAGAGCATCCCCCAGGGCTGAGAGCATCCCCCAGGGCTGAGAGCATCCCCCAGGGCTGAGAGCATCTCACCTCCCAGCCCATGGTGTTGATCTCCTGAGGCAGCAGCAGCCAGGTCTGGAGTGCAGAAGCCCTGCCTGCCATGCCCATAGTTGTGTCAAGAAAATTAATCCACAAAAATCACAGGTTGATGTCCAAAAAGGAGGCAGAGGAGTTCTTTTTGCTTTATTCAAATAAAGGGAGAGGCCATGGGCCATTCCTATGGGGTCTCTCAGATTTTTGGAGGATGGAGCCTCCTTTTTATCCAGATTTCCCATCCACATTTCCCTCTCCCTTTCCCCATGGGCTGAGGTACTTGAGAGGCACAGACTTCCCAGAACACCTGATACTTGAGATTCCCCTCTAAAGTATAACTCTCCCTTTTAATTTTTAATTCTTATAGAATTCATAGTTTTCCCCCATTGCCTGTTTCAATATCCAATTTCATTTATCAGCAAACTTGCAGTTGGTTTATACAGGCAAATATCTTTTTTTCCATTCATCAATCAGTGGAATCCATCCCATTGTTTCTTTTACCTCTCTTAGTGCTTGTTTTGTCTACCAGCAGACCCACAGCTCATCTGTAAAGACAAATCCCTCATTCCTCTCAGTTGCCTTTTGGAGCTCTGGCCCCTTGCTGCCATGCCCAGTGGGTTTAAACTCGGTGTTTTCTTGGCCCAAAGCAGCTCAGACAGGCTGGGAGGGCTTTGCTGATGTCCCCCAGTGCTCCCTGATCCCCTGTGGGCATCCCTGACACCCCATGAGGCAACAGAGACAGTGTGGGAGCATCAGACTGGGGTTTGGGGCAGGCAGCTCCCACTGCCAGCCCCACTGGTGGGGAGGGGGGGCTGTCCTGGTGTGAAGGACAGGTGGCTGCCAATAAAGGCAAAGCTTCTCTTTGAAATGGGGAATGTAAATCCCCTCCCTCCAAATTATTATATATTTGAAATTAAGGGGTTCTCAGGCAAAGATATGGGAATAGGAATAACAGTTCTTCACTAGGAAAATTAAAATAGAAATGCAGTATTGCAAAGAACAATCCCAACCCTGCCAGAGTCAGAATCCAAGCTGACACCCGTCAGTCAGTCAGGGTGTTGGCACAGTCCCATTCCATGGTGGCTGCATCCTCCTGCAGTGGCAGATGTGGCTCAGCTGGAGCAGTGCTCCTGGAGAAGGGGCAGTTTCCTCTGAAGGCCCAGGGATGATGTGGAAAGGTCTGGAATTCCTCTGGAATCCAGTGGAAAGAAGGTGCCTTGCTGTCCAAAATCTCAGTTTTTATCTGGGTAGGAAAGGCTTGGCTCCTCCCAGCTCCTCTGCCCTCAGGTGAAAGGGGTGAGAGCAGGGTGGCAAAGGGCAGATGCTCTCCCAGCTCCATCCCTCGCTGCTTCCCATCCCAGTTTTGGGGGAGCCCTGGGCTGTGCCCAGCCTGGCGCCGGCGCTGTCGGCGCTCCCAGACGTGCTGTGGGAACAAGTTCCTGCCTCACTCAGCATCCCATCACTGCCAGAGCCAGCACATGGAAAATCTCTGTGGTTTTGGAGATGGGCTGCTGAGCCTCCACTCCTGGGGACACATCCTGCAGCAGCAGGTCCCTGCCTGCTCCATCTCTGGGCACGGCACTGCTGGCACGCTGCCTTTGGCTCCTTTTGGTGCTGCTGAGAGCCCTCAGTCCCCACAGCCCCTGTTTGGGTGTTTTACCCCATCCCCAGCCTGAGCCCAGCCCTCATTCAGTGCTACCCCACATCCTGCTGTCCTGGGGGAATTTTGGTGTGGTTTTTGTCCCTGTCCTGATTTTTAAAATCTTCAGTTTAAAGCCCTCATGGACTTCCTAGGGCTGGTCAGGGCAGCACCGTGGAGCTCTTGGGTGCTCCCTGCCCTGACCCTGGGGGACAGAGAGATGCTGACGCTGACCCCAGCCCTTCCCATCCTTCCCAAAGCCAAGGCTGAGTGACCCTGCTGGGATTAGCTGCTGGGGAGGGAGGAGGGTGCTGCTGCACACTCAGCTCTTCTCCTTTGGGAGCAGCACGCTGCCCAGATGGAGCAGAAGCAGAACGAGACCGAGAACAAGAAGGTGCACGGGGACGTGGTGAAGTACGGGAGCGTCATCCAGGTACGGAGCCAGCACGGATCCAGCACGGATCCAGCACACTGGGAAGGGGCTGGTGGGCTCTGGGGGAGCCTTGGGGCTGCAATTCTCATCTCTCCCACTCTTGGCTCCTCCAGCTGCTGCACATGAAGAGCAACAAGTACCTGACGGTGAACAAGCGGCTGCCAGCGCTGCTGGAGAAAAACGCCATGCGCGTCACCCTGGATGCCACCGGCAACGAGGGCTCCTGGCTCTTCATCCAGCCCTTCTGGAAGCTCAGGAGCAACGGGGACAACGTGAGTGTGGGGCCCAGCAGTGCCTGAAGGGCTGTGCAGAGCTCTGTGCCTGGGCTCAGCTCCACACCAGGCACTCAGCTCATCCTCGCTCCCCTTTTCCCATTTTGCTCCCCAGGTAGTCGTGGGAGACAAAGTGATCCTGAACCCCGTGAACGCCGGGCAGCCGCTGCACGCCAGCAACTACGAGCTGGCTGACAATGCTGGCTGCAAGGAGGTACAGCAGGGCTTGGCTTTCTTCCTCCTTGTTCCCCTTTTCCCTTTGTTCTGGGGTCGTGACCGCGCTCTCTCGCTCTGTAGGTGAACTCGGTCAATTGTAACACCAGCTGGAAAATCAACCTGTTCATGCAGTTCTGCGACCACATGGAGGAAGTGCTGAAGGGGGTAAGGGAGGAGGTTTGGCTGTGCTGGACCTGGGGGGACAGGACGTGTGAGCAGCCACCTGGCTCTGTGACAAGGGCAAGCAAGAGGTCCTGCCCTGAGGGCTGCAATTCCTGGGAGAATTCATCACCTGGAGAACAGCACAGTGAGGCAGGGCGGGATATTTTAGGATCTGCTGGCACAAATTACTGACCTCAGGGTCTTAAATTAACTTTTGGGGACAGCCCCAGGCCCACACAGTGCCAGCAGTGGCTCCTTGTCTGGGGACAATTCCAGCTGCTCAGCCCTGCAGCAGGGTCACTGCTGCCTGGGAAAGGAACTTTCCCTGCTGAGCTATTGTTCAGGCTGAGGTGCTCCAGGAAGCAGCTGGATGGATGTGGATTGTTAGGATCTTACAGCCCTTCATCCCCAGGCTCTGTGCTTATCCCAGCTCCCCACATCCTCCTTCCTGGGGTGTTAGTGCCTTAATCACGCTGGGGAATGGAGCCTCTGCCTGCTCCAGAGGTGGAAAGGGATGGATTCAGTCCTTTTATCCCCTGGGGGTGGAAGCAGAGGGGTCACTGCATGGATAATGGCAGTGGTGCCTGTGCCCTGTGCCCTGGGCTCAGAGCAGCATTTGTGCTGCCTGGGGCAGGTTTTGGCAGAACTCAGGGAGGTTGGGTGGGAAGAGGTGCCACAATCCTGCCATGCAGCTGGGAGCTGTGTCCAGGAGGAATCCTGTCCCCTTTGCAGCGTGAGGGGTCACAAGAGGAGATGCACTGCAGGAGAGCCATGGAGAAATTTCTCCCCTGACTGAGTGGTTAAACACAGGAACAGACTCCCCAGGCCAGTCACCATCCCTGGAAGTGTTCAAAAATGAGCAGACACACTTCAGGACACGCTTTAGTGGGCCTGGTGGTGAAAGATTGGACTTAATAATCTTGGAGATCTTTTCCAACCTGGAAGACTCCAGGATTGTTTGACCCTGGCCCTCACCCCCGTGTCCCTGTGGTGCAGGGGGACGTGGTGAGGCTGTTCCACGCCGAGCAGGAGAAGTTCCTCACCTGTGACGAGTACAAGGGCAAGCTGCACGTGTTCCTGCGCACCACCCTGCGCCAGTCGGCCACCTCGGCCACCAGCTCCAACGCCCTGTGGGAGGTGGAGGTGAGCAGGGAGCCTGTGCAGGGGGTGTTTGGGGACACCCCAGCCCCTCCTGTGCCGTGGCTGAGCTCTGTCTCTCCTGCCTCTCCCAGGTGGTTCACCACGACCCGTGCCGCGGGGGCGCCGGCCACTGGAATGGCTTGTACCGCTTCAAGCACCTTGCCACGGGCAACTACCTGGCAGCTGAGGTGAGGGGGTGGCACAGGGGTGCAGGGAGGTGTCCTGGGGCTGTGGCACCCCTTGCCAAGGCAGTGCCCACCTCGGGCAGGGAGCAATGCCCAGCGTTTCCTCTGGGAGCTCCTGCGACTCCTCCTTGTTTGTGAATGTTGGCACCTGACCACCGTCATCACTTGCCTGCTTTAGGACCCAACTTTCCCCCTGGAATCCCCCAGTGCAGGGGTTCACTTGCTCAGATGGCTGGTTTGGCTCTTTTTCTGGCCCAGGGGGATGGGAGGGGGTGGCTGGGGCGTTTCTGTGCTTGCCCCATGCCAAGGGACTGACTGGCACAGCCTGGGAGTGGGATGTGACTCATCCTGCTGTCCTCACCTGGCAGAGGGTGGGGGCAAACCTGGGTCTGGAAGCAGCATCTGCCAGGTTTTTCTGCTCCCTTTTAAGGCCAGCTTGAGGCCTCCTGATAGAGTTGCTGCTCTTGGGTACTGGGGTGTGTTTGGTACTGCCAGGACCTGGCCAGGGCAGCAGGGACATGCTGGGGATGCTCCCCAGCTGGAGAAGACACCCAAAGGCACCCCCCAGGGCCCTTCCATCACTGCAGGATGGACAACAGCAAACACTGGGGCTCTGAAATGGGTGCTTTAAACCCAAAGTCGCTTGGTTGACACCTGAACAGGAAAGAAGATCTCAGACTGAGCCCAACCTGGGCTGGTGCTGCTCACTGGGAGCTCAGCCTGGAGCCTCCAGGAGGTTCTTGCTGCCACACAGAGCCCAGGTCTGCTCCCCTGGGCTCCCCCAGGGCTGGGACACCATGCACTGGGCACAGGTCACACCCTCCACCCCACCTGGGCAGGTTTCCTCTCTGTGCTGTGTTCAGGGAAAGCAGGAATAGGGATCACACACCATCCATCCATCCATCCATCCATCCATCCATCCATCCATCCATCCATCCATCCATCCATCCATCCCCAGGGGTTTGGAGGGACCGAGCGGGAGGACTGACAGCTGCTTTTCATCTCCTTCTTTAACTTTTCAGGAAAACCCAAGTTATAAAGGAGACGTGGCTGAGCCCAAAGCAGCGCCCACGGTGAGCAGAACCGCTGCTGCCGCTGCCCCAACCACGCCAGCTCTCAGCCAGGGCCTGAAAGCAGGGAAATGCCCCAAAGCAGAGAAAGCAGGGAAATGCTCCAAAACAGAGAAAGCAGGGAAATGCCCCAAAGCAGAGAAAGCAGGGAAATGCCCCAAAACAGAGCCCCCTGAGGGGGCTGCAGCTGAGTTTGTCCCACTGTGCCAGCACAGCACCTGCCACCCGCACTTAGAGCAGCGTCCCACCCGTGAGAGGACCCTGCCAAAGCCACCAGAGGGTCCCAGTGCGTGTTGGCTCCCCAGGCCACAGGGGAATGCTTGGTAGATGAGAGAGCTGGATGTTCAGGGGGGTTTTTCAGCGCTGTTGGTGAGGTTTGGGTCAGGGGGGTCTCGTAGCTCAGGTGCATCCACGCCGCTTGTGCTCCGCTCGTGCGAGGCTC
This sequence comes from Muscicapa striata striata, assembly GCA_030060385.1. Taxonomy (NCBI): domain Eukaryota; kingdom Metazoa; phylum Chordata; class Aves; order Passeriformes; family Muscicapidae; genus Muscicapa; species Muscicapa striata. Next base: position 1,994,710 of record JAREIS010000223.1, on the reverse strand, counting down.
AGCCCCGGCAAAGCTTTGCTGTGTCCCCGTGTGGGGACCCCAGAGCTGGGCTCAGAGACCCCTCCCCACCGTGCAGGGGGGCAGCAGCCGTGCCAGCCGCAGGAACACCGGGGAGAAGATCAAGTACAGGCTGGTGGCCGTGCCCCACGGCAATGACATCGCCTCCCTCTTCGAGCTGGACCCCACCACGCTGCAGAAAACAGATTCCTTCGTGCCACGGTACGGCAGGGGGGTCAGGGGGGGCTGGGTGCTGGGGGAGGGCAGGGCTGGGGGGGTCACTCACCAGGACACCCTGCTGCTGGCAGGAACTCCTACGTGAGGCTGCGCCACCTCTGCACCAACACCTGGATCCAGAGCACCAACGTGCCCATCGACATCGATGAGGAGCGGCCCATCCGCCTCATGGTACAGCTCCCTCCTCTCTCCCCGGGATTATTCCCTGCTCCCCAAGAGCTCTTTGGGTGCTCCTTCTCCTCCAGCACCCTGGATGGTGACTGGAACCCTGGTGGTTCAGGGACTGAGACGCCCTGGATGATCCAAAGGGGTGGGTGGACACCAGCCTGGAGCCCACCCCAGTCAGCCAGAGCCCACTCCAATCACCCAGAGCACATCCCAGTCACTCAGAGCCCATCCCAGTCAGCCAGAGTCCATCCCAGTAATCCAAAACCCACCCCAGTCACCTAGAGTAGACCCCAATCACTCAGAGCCCATCCCAGTCACTCAGAGCCCATCCCAGTCACCCAGAGCCCATCCCAGTCACCCAAAACCCACCCCAGTCACCTAGAGTAGCCCAATCCCAGAGCCCATCTCAGTCAGAGCCCATCACCCAGTCCCAGTCACTCAGAACCCACCCCAGTCACCCAGACCCCACCCCAGCCCCTCTGATGGGGACAAACTGGGTCGCTGATGTCAGCAGGGGTGGTGGCAGATGTTGGGGACACGCCTGGCATGGCCCTGTCTGTGTGATGCTGCTTCTCTGTTACTCCCAGCTGGGCACGTGCCCCACCAAAGAGGACAAAGAAGCTTTTGCCATCGTCTCTGTGCCCGTGTCCGAGATCCGGGACCTGGACTTTGCCAACGACGCCAGCTCCATGCTGGCCAACGTGGTGGAGAAGATGAACGAGGGTTTCCTCAGCCAGAACGACCGGAGGTAAAAAAGCCCCTGGGACATGGGGCTGTGCTGGGCTCCTCCAAGAGCTCCCCAGCAGGATGAGGCCCCTGCCTGGTGCTGGTGCCACCCACAACCCCAATCCACGCCTGCTTCTCCCAGGAGCCTGGCGAGGAAACCAGATAACGGCTCTGGCCCCTCCTAGAAAAATATCCCAGAAAAATATCCCAGAAAAATATCCTAGAAAAATATCCGAGGGGCTGGGAGATGGCTCCACGATAGGGGCAGCTGCCTTAGTCACTGTATTATTTTTAGGTGGGTGGGTTCCTGGTGCTTCCTGAGCAAACACAGATCCCTGCGGGACAGAGCGAGCGGCTTCCGCCCTGCCAGCCTGGCCCACACGGGCCCCACAGGGCTGGCCACAGGGGCAGAGGTGTTAAATGCAGAATCCCTGGTGCAAGCCACAAGCAAAGCCCCACAGATATTCCCCCTGACACGTATAGGAGCCATAGGGGCTGCAGATCCAGGCACTGACCTCCAGCAGGGAGTGCAGGATCGGCCAGCAGCTCCCCTGGCAGGTTTCTGAGGCTCTTTGCTCCCCAAAACCCACCAGCATCACTGCAGGGACCTGAGTCTGGGCAGGTCAGCAGCCCCCAGCCCGCTCACCGTGTGTCCCTTTGCAGGTTCGTGATCCAGCTGCTGGAGGACTTGGTGTTTTTTGTCAGTGACGTCCCCAACAATGGCCAGAACGTGCTGGACATCGTGGTGACCAAACCCAACCGGGAGCGGCAGAAGCTGATGCGGGAGCAGAACATCCTGAAGCAGGTGGGTGATCCTGGGGCCTGCATCCCAGCAAGGGATGTGGAGATGTGGAGATGTGGAGGTGTGGAAACGTGGAGACATGGAGACGTGGAGACGTGGAGATGTGGAGATGTGGAGGCGTGGAGATGTGGAGATGTGGAGATGTGGAGGCGTGGAGATGTGGAGATGTGGAGGTGTGGAGATGTGGAGGTGTGGAGATGTGGAGGTGTGGAGATGTGGAGGTGTGGAGATGTGGAGGTGTGGAGATGTGGAGGTGTGGAGGTGTGGAGATGTGGAGGTGTGGAGATGTGGAGGTGTGGAGATGTGGAGATGTGGAGGTGTGGAGGTGTGGAGATGTGGAGGTGTGGAGATGTGGAGGTGTGGAGGTGTCCTGTCCTGTCCTGCTCACTCTGGGGGCGGAGGGATGGAAAACTCCATGGAGGAGAGTCTGGAGTCCAGATCATGCCATGGTGTCCAGCCATGCACAGGGGCTGGTGTGGAGCAGGACTCAGCCTGATCTCTGCTTTTGGGCAGATCTTTGGGATCCTGAAGGCCCCTTTCAAGGACAAGGGCGGGGAAGGGCCCCTGGTGAGGCTGGAAGAGCTGTCGGACCAGAAGAACGCTCCCTACCAGTACATGTTCCGCCTGTGCTACCGCGTGCTCCGGCACTCCCAGGAGGATTACCGCAAGAACCAGGTGCCGGGGGGCGCCTCCCCGTCCCCGTGGAGCCCCGGGGGACAGGGGGACACAGCTCACAGCCCCTCTGTGCCCGCTGCAGGAGCACATTGCCAAGCAGTTCGGGATGATGCAGTCCCAGATCGGCTACGACATCCTGGCTGAGGACACCATCACGGCCCTGCTGCACAACAACCGCAAGCTGCTGGAGAAGCACATCACCAAAACCGAGGTGGAGACCTTCGTCAGCCTGGTGCGCAAGAACCGCGAGCCACGGTGCGTGTGGGGGCTGCTCCTGCTTTGCAGGACGGGTGGCTGCCAATAAAGGCAGGAGCTTCTCTTTGAAATGGAGAATGTAACCCCCTGCCTCCAAGTTATTATTATAGTTTTGAAATTAAGGGGCTCTTAGGTAAAGATATGGGAATAGGAATGACAGTTCTTTACTAGGAAAATTAAAATAGAAATGCAGTATTGCAAAGAACAATCCCAACCCTGCCAGAGTCAGAATCCAAGCTGACACCCGTCAGTCAGTCAGGGTGTTGGCACAGTCCCATTCCATGGTGGCTGCATCCTCCTGCAGTGGCAGATGTGGCTCAGCTGGAGCAGTGCTCCTGGAGAGGGTGCAGTTTCCTCTGAAGGTGCAGGGATGATGTGGAAAGGTCTGGCTTTCCTCTGGAATCCAGTGGCAAAGGCTGCTCTGCTGTTCCAAATGTCAGTTTTTCTCTGGGTAGGAAAGGCTTGGCTCCTGCCCTGGCTGGAGCATCTCCCATGGGATGATGGAATTTTATCAGCCATGCCCTGGGACTCAATGGCCATGAACAGGAGATCTCTCCTGGAGGGAGGATGGGCTGTGGGAAAGATAAAGATGATTGCCCCAGCTGGTTTAAAGCTGCCCATGAGCAGATAATGTGTGCCAGGAGATCAGGGGCACTGCCCCTGAGGACAGAATCCACATTTCTGGGCACATGAACCCAACACAGGGCTCTGTGGGGTGGGAGGGGAAGGGGGGAGCTCTGGGGAACTCCCCTCTCACAGCAGAGCTGCCTCTCTCTGGCAGGTTTCTGGATTATCTCTCAGATCTCTGCGTGTCCAACCACATCGCCATCCCCGTCACCCAGGAGCTGATCTGCAAATGCGTGCTGGACTCCAAAAACAGCGACATCCTCATCAAAACTGAGTGAGTGGCTGAGGGAGAGGTTTTCCATGTGTCAGGGTGTCAGACACCCACCAAAGCTGCTCACTTGTGGCTGGACAGAGGAGAAAAAATTTATCGAAGTGTCCATGGATTGGGATAAGAACCAGGAGAAACTGCTCATCAAGTGCAATCACAGGTGAAATGAGCTCTAGTTAGGGATGTGAATTAAGTTTATTCTTAACTAAATCAGAGCAGGATAATGAGAAGTTAAATAAAACCCTTATAAAGACCTTCTTCCCACCCTACAAGAAACCGACTGCAGGGTGGGTCTGGTCCCACTGAAGCTCTGCCACCCCTCAAGGTGCAGCCCCTCCACCCATGGGAGCATCTCCAGATTTCCCCTTTCCCATGGCAGGCTGAGGCCAGTGAAGGAGATGTCCCAGACCCACGAGTACCTGAGCATCGAGTACTCGGAGGAGGAGGTCTGGCTCACCTGGACAGACAAGAACAACGACCACCACGAGAAAAGCATCCGGCAGCTGGCACAGGAGGCCCGGGCTGGCAATGCCCACGATGAGAACGTCCTCAGCTACTACAGGTGATGCTCCTGTGGCACCTCCTCCCCAGGTGAGGCTGTGAGGGTTGCACGGCCTCACTCCCTCTCCCCCTCACCCCCGGGCAGGTACCAGCTGAAGCTCTTTGCCCGCATGTGCCTGGACCGCCAGTACTTGGCCATCAAGGAGATCTCCCAGCAGCTGGGGGTGGACCTGATCTTCCTGTGCATGGCAGATGAGATGCTGCCCTTCGACCTGCGCGCCTCCTTCTGCCACCTCATGCTGCATGTGCACGTGGACAGGGACCCCCAGGAGCTGGTGATGCCCGTGAAGTTTGCACGGCTCTGGACGGAGATCCCCACAGCCATCACCATCAAAGAGTGAGACACGCCAGGGTGGGGATGGCTTTGGGGGACAGAGGGTGGAAGATGCCGTGGCAGGGGAGTGCTTGTGCAGACCTGGGTAGGTCTGAGCCTTCAGAAGGAAATGGGCTCCCTCTGTCACAGCTTGTCTTGGTTTGAAGGACAGGTATCTGCCAATAAAGGCAGAAGCTTCTCTTTGAAATGGAGAATGTAAACCCCCTCCCTCCAAATTATTATAATTTTGAAATTAAGGAGCTCTCAGGCAAAGATATGGGAATTAGGAATAACAGTTCTTTACTAGGAAAATTAAAATAGAAATACAGCATTACAATGAACAAACCCAAAACAGAGTCATAATCCAAGCTGACACCCGTCAGTCAGTCAGGGTGTTGGCACAGTCCCATTCCATGGTGGCTGCATCCTCCTGCAGTGGCAGATGTGGCTCAGCTGGAGCAGTGCTCCTGGAGAAGGTGCAGTTTCCTCTGAAGGTCCAGAGATGGTTTGGAAAGGTCTGGCTTTCCTCTGGAATCCAGTGGAAAGAAATTAGCTTGCTGTCCAATATCTCAGTTTTTATCTGGGTAGGAAAGGCTTGGCTCCTCCCGCTGGCTGGGGCATCTCCCATGGGATGATGGAATTTTATCAGTCATACAGTGGGACTGAATGGTTCATCAGCAGATGATATCTTCCTGGAGGGAGGATGGGTTGTAGAAAAGATAAAGATGATTGCCCCAGCTGGTTTAAAGCTGGCCCATGAGCAGATAATGTGTGCCACAGAGATAAGGGTCACTGCCCCACCCGGTTTTAACAGATGGGGACAGAATTCACATTTTCTGGTCACATCAACTCCCCACACAGCATCACTGCTGGTCATGGTAGCTCAGGAGCTGCCTGGACTGAGAGCTGCTGCCAGCAGGGTGTGAGGACAGCCACTGTCCCCAACTCACCCCGACGTGTCCCCCTGCAGCTACGACTCCAACCTCAACGCCTCGCGTGACGACAAGAAGAACAAGTTTGCCAGCACCATGGAGTTCGTGGAGGACTATCTCAACAACGTGGTGAGCGAGGCTGTGCCCTTCGCCAACGAGGAGAAGAACAAGCTCACCTTTGAGGTGCGGGCGCCGCAGTGCCACCGGCACCTTGGGGGTGGGACACGGCCTGGCTGCCGCTGCCCCTGCAATGTCACTGTCACTGTCCCCACCACGGGCTCTGCTCAGCCCCCACCACGGCGAGGTCTGGAGCTGCCTTGTCCTCCCCCAGGTCGTCAGCCTTGCCCACAACCTCATCTACTTCGGCTTCTACAGCTTCAGCGAGCTGCTGCGCCTGACACGGACCCTGCTGGGCATCATCGACTGCGTCCAGAACCCGCAGCTCATGATGCAGGCGGTCTACAACGACGAGGTGACAGGTGAGGCCCTGCTCATGGCCTGTCCCAGTGCTTTCCATGGCCTGCCCAGTGCTTTCCATGGCCTGCCCAGTGCTTTCCATGGCCTGCCCAGTGCTTTCCAGTTCTGGTGGCAGGAAAACCAGACACTGTTTTTGCTGTAGGACATGGGGTGGTGAGCCCTTGGCCATGCCAGAAGAAATACTTGGTGCCTTCTGCTCGTTCTCTGATTAAATCTAGAGCATGTTCCTGTCCAAGTGGGTCCTTCCTTGGTCCTCTGCCACCTCCCTCTCCGCCCACACTAACCGTGGCTGAATCCACAGGGAAGAACGTGCGGAGGTCGATCCAGGGTGTGGGGCAGATGATGTCCACCATGGTGCTGAGCAGGAAGCAGTCCATCTTCAGCACCCCCAGCCTCAGCACCGGCTCTGCCCCAGAGCAGGTGGACAGAGGGAGGAGCATTGAGAACGAGAACATTGTGGTGATGGAGACCAAGCTGAAGATCTTGGAGATCTTGCAGGTTGGAGCCGATGGAGTGGTGGGATCTGTGGGATGGGGTGTGTAGGGGGATTTTCTCAAGCAGGGGCACAGTTGATGTGAAGAGGGCACTCAGTCACTTCTGGTTTCTCCTTCCCTGCTGCTTCCAGTTCATCCTGAACGTGCGGCTGGACTACAGGATCTCCTACCTGCTGTCTGTCTTCAAGAAGGAGTTTGTGGAGGTTTACCCCATGCAGGACAGCGCGGCCGACGGGACAGCTCCAGCCTTTGACTCCACAAGTAACTCTCCCAATTTGCTCCTGGTACACCCCCAGCTCAGCAAACCCCAGGGGCTGGGGAGACACAGGTGGCAGAGGTGACATCTCCAGCAGAGGTGACATCTCCAGCAGGAGTGACATCTCCAGCAGCTGCTGCTGGCAGGGGGGCAGGGAGGGATGGAGTTTGTATTTTGGTGGGAACAGGATCAGGGAGCTGGGTTGGTTCCTGTGGGTTGCTGCCAAGACGAAGGGCTGGCATTGTCCACCCTTGTCACTCCCTTCCTCTCCCTGCAGCCGCAGCCATGAACCTGGACCGGATCGGGGAACACGCCGAGGCCATGTTCGGTGTGGGGTGAGTCCCTGCCCCACAAAGCTCCCCTTCCCCTCCTGCCCATCCCACCCAGGCTGGAGCTGCAGGTGATGAGGAGGGTGAGGCTCTAAAGGCTGTGAAGCTGCCCCCATCAGCCCCTGAGCTGCTGTTAACACCCAGTGCCTCCATCCCACCCCAGGAAGTCCAGCAGCATGCTGGAGGTGGATGACGAGGGAGGGAGGATGTTCCTGCGGGTGCTGATCCACCTGACCATGCACGACTACCCCCCGCTCATCTCCGGCTCCCTGCAGCTCCTCTTCAAGCACTTCAGCCAGAGGCAGGAGGTCCTGCACACCTTCAAACAGGTGAGGCTGAGGGCACCTGGAGCACCCCACACCTGGCTGTGGGTGAGGGGTGTGGGGTGGAGCCTGGACCATTCCTTGGGAGGGAGAGCTGGGAGTGGGATTTGTGCCCCAAACTGGAAACCCCTGGGGATGTCACTGCAGGTCCAGCTCCTGATCTCAGCCCAGGATGTGGAGAACTACAAGGTGATCAAGTCAGAGCTGGACAAACTCCGCATGATGGTGGAGAAATCAGAGCTCTGGGTGGACAAGAAGGGCAGCACCAAAGGGGAGAGCACAGGGGAGGGGAACAAGAAGGAGAAGAAGGAGGTGAGAGCCCTGAGCAAGATGCTGGGAAAGGAGTGGGAGGCAGAGGGGCTGCTCACTTTAACCCAACACCCAATGCCTCTCCATGGCTCCAGGAGAGTCCTGTGGGGTGTGGCTGGAGGGGCTCAGTGTGACCCCACTGCTGTTGTGTCCCCTGCAGCACGGTGCTGACGAGGAGGTCATTGCTCCAGGAGAGAAGAGCAGCGAGAACTACCAGATAGTGAAGGGGGTGAGTGAGACCAAACCCCAGTGCACCAGCAGGAAGGAAAGGGGTGAAATCCTGGGGGGATTTCCAAGTTCTGTGCTTCAGTGAAACAAATCCAAACCTGGTTTGCTTCTGCCAGCTCAGCACAAGGAAAAGCTGGCACATCCTTTACTGGGGGGACTGGGTGGGTGACAGATATGAGGACTCTGCATGGCAGGGATGATCCCTGAGGGGTGCTGAGATTTGTGAGCAAAGCAGGGAACACCCGGCACTATGGAGGGAACATCAGGAATGCAAACCAGCCCCAGTGCTGGTGACCATCCTGAGTGGCTCCAGGCTCAGCCCCTGCCTGCCCTGGTCCCTCTGTCCCCAGATCCTGGAGAGGCTCAACAAGATGTGCGGGGTGGGGGAGCAGGTGCGCAAGAAGCAGCAGCGCCTGCTGAAGAACATGGACGCCCACAAAGTGATGCTGGACCTGCTGCAGATCCCCTATGAGAAGGTGAGTGGACAGAAACCAGCTGATCCTGAGCTCCCAGGGCAAAGGGGACACACGGGGACACCCCTGAGTGGCCTCCTGCCACTGCCATCCCTCTCAGCTCCGCGTGTTTCTCCTCTGTCCCCTCCTCAGGGGGATGCCAAGATGATGGAGATCCTCAAGTTCACCCACCAGTTCCTGCAGAAGTTTTGTGCTGGCAACCAGGAGAACCAGGCCCTGCTGCACAAACACCTCAACCTGTTCCTGACCCCGGGGGTGAGGAGAGGACGTGGAGGGGCAGCAGCATGGGGAGGGAATTCAGCACCGCTCCTGGGGCTGAGAAAAGCCAAGAGGAGACACCAGGAGTTGGGGACAGTTCCTGCAGCCCCCTGAGCTCACTCTGCCCCTTGTCCCCAGCTGCTGGAGGCAGAGACAATGCAGCACATCTTCCTCAACAACTACCAGCTGTGCTCGGAGATCAACGAGACGGTGCCGCAGCACTTCATCCACTGTGTGGCCACCCACGGCCGCCACGTCCAGTACCTCGACTTCCTGCACACCATCATCAAGGCCGAGGGCAAGTACGTCAAGAAGTGCCAGGACATGATCATGACTGAGGTGAGGACATCTCCTGTGGGGCAGGAGTGGGGGGGAAGCAGGACAAGGCTCTCGGAACCTGCACCGTTGGCTTCTTCCTTGAGAAGAGCCTTCCAGCCATGCTGGATCCTCCCAGGGGCCAGCCAGCCCCAGTGCTGGTGGCCGTCTTGAGTGGCCATCAGCCATCTCCAGGGGCTCAGTGCAAGGTGCAAGAGCCAGTTTGGGAGTCCCACAATTTTTGATTGTGCTGCAAATGCCTGGTTTTCCCTGTAAACACAAATCCCTGTGCCCCTTCCCAGCCACTGCTCATCCCCCACTGGCAGAGGGGACACCATTGGCCTTGGAGGTTCTGGCTCTCCTTTTTCAGAGTGGTGACCACTGGGCACTGAGCACTGACCCTTCCCTGCAGCTCACCAACGCCGGGGACGACGTGGTGGTTTTCTACAATGACAAGGCTTCGCTGGCCACCCTGCTGGAGATGATGACGGCAGCCAGGGACGGGGTGGAGGAGAACAGCCCCCTGATGTACCACATCTCCCTGGTGGACCTGCTGGCTGCCTGTGCCGAGGGCAAGAATGTCTACACCGAGATCAAGTGCACGTCCCTGCTGCCCCTGGAGGACGTGGTGCGCGTGGTGACACACGAGGACTGCATCACAGAGGTACAGGGTGGCGGCCAGGAGGGCACGGGGGCCCTGCAGGGATTGTCCCCTGACACTGTCCCTGCCTCTTCCCCACTCCCTGGCAGGTGAAGATGGCCTATGTGAACTTTGTCAACCACTGCTATGTGGACACAGAGGTGGAGATGAAGGAGATCTACACCAGCAACCACATCTGGACCCTCTTTGAGAACTTCACCCTGGACATGGCCCAGGTGTGTGAGGAGGGTTGGGTGGGAGGGACACAGCAGTGGTGGCTTGGATGGGGACAGGGTGGTGTCACCAAGGCTCCCTTGAAGCCTTCTGCAGAGCTGCCACACTCAGGGCTGGGGAGTGGCCAGGGCTGTCTGGTGTGACCACAGGAGCTGTGCCACCGGCCACGTCCCTCAGCTCAGTGTGGTCCCAGCAGCCTGTGAGCTCGGCCCGGTGCCATCAGCGCCCTCCCTGCCCTCACAGATGTGCAAGAAGCGGGAGAAGCGCCTGCCGGACGCCACGCTGGAGAAGTACGTGCTGACAGTGGTGCTGGACACCATCAACGCCTTCTTCAGCTCGCCCTTCTCTGAGAACAGCACCTCCCTGCAGGTCACAGGGGCTGGGCAGGGTGCCACGGGGAGGACAGCTCAGCCAGCCCCCCCAAAATGGTTTGGATGTGTGTGCTGACACTGCTGTCCCCTGCAGACCCACCAGACCATCGTGGTGCAGCTGCTCCAGTCCACCATGAGGCTGCTGGAGTGCCCGTGGCTGCAGCAGCAGCACAAGAGCTCGGTGGAGTCCTGCATCCGCACGCTGGCCATGGTCGGTAAGGAGCCACTGCTGGGGACAGGGGACAGGGGACAGAGCCACCCTGGGCTGTCCCTGCCCAACAGCGAGCAGGACACCCTGTCCCTCCTGTGGGGGTGGTGGGACACCACGGTGAGGGGCTGCCAGCTGGGGATGGGGACATTCAGCTCTGGATGTGCTTCCTTGTGAGCTTCATCTTACACCCAGGATAACGTGGGGATAACCAGAGATAACCCAGGACAACCAGAGATAACCCAGGACAACCAGAGATAACCCAGGACAACCAGAGCCTGGGCTTGGCTGGGAGCTCCCTGGGGTGTCCCTGCCCAGACACAAAGCCAACTGTGACTGTGGTTTTCCCTGGGCAGGACTTTGCCCTCGGTGTGCAGCTGCCTGAGTCAGGCTGTTAGCACTGAGTCACCGTGGAAAGCATTGCTGGTGGCTGGGCTCTGGGTGGGGATTTCCCTTTGGAATTCCAGGCAGGCTGCTTGCAGGACTGGGGCTTGTTTCTACCCTGTGTAGGGCTGTGGCTGTTGGGGTGTGTGGGAACACTCCAGCCCAGGAGTTTACTCATGCATTTACCCCAAATCTCTGCTGCAAGTGGGGTGAAAGCTGGTGAAGGGATTCCCAGATAGGATGGTGGGACCCAAGTTGGTGCTGGCTGTCCCAACCCTGTGGAGGTTCTTTGGACAACTAGGCACAACTCCAGAGCTCTTAGGCTCCTGCTTCGTCGGGTTATCTTAAATAAGCAAAGCAGCTAATAGTTAAAAAGGTTATTTATTACAAAGCACATCTTATTACAAGCACATCAGTCTCAACAGTACACAGACAAGCAATAGCAAAAAGCAATGGCAAAGACAGTGGCAGTAGCAAAGCAAAAACCTGGCCAAGAGCAAATGGCTAAAAGCCCTGGCAAAAGCCAATGGCTCAAAGCAACAACTCTCCCCAATACATGCTCTTATATAGGACTTTTCCAACAAGCTAAGAAGCAAACTCAGACCACCACTCCTTAACTTACTAGAATTCTAGTTGCTTAGCACACCAGGTTACATATAGAACTACACATACAATCTATCTTGTTTTATCTAAAAAATGTAAGCAATATTCTTGCTATAGCTCTATCATGTCTTAAGTCCTGTCTACAACTGTGGGCCTGGAGCCTCAATTGAACATATCAATATGTTTCAACCTTCACTAGAACGCTCACTGCTACTGTGGCATTTGAAACCTTTCACTTACTAAAAGCATTAGAACCCACTCTAAAATTACAGAATCACAGAATCACAGAATACTGAGGTTGGAAGAGACCTCCAAGATCATCGAGTCCAGCCTATGTCCTAACACCTCGACTCAGAGTCTAGACTATAACATGGCACTAAGTGCCATGTCCAGCCTTTTCTTGAACACTTCCAGAGATGATGATTCCACCACCTCTCTGGGAAGAACATTCCAGTGCTTTATTATTCTTTCGGTGAAAAATTTCTTCGTAACATCCAACCTAAACCTTCCCTGACATAGCTTGAGACTGTGTCCTCTGCTTCTGTCATTGGCTGCCTGGTGGAAGAGACTGACCCCCACCTGTCTGCAGCCTCCCTTCAGGAGGTTGTAGAGAGCAATAAGGTCACCTCTGAGCCTCCTCTTTTCCAGGCTAAACAACCCCAGCTCCTTCAAACGTTACTGACTTACTTCTACTTAAATGTCTACTTTATGCATGAGCGGCTTAATGTACTTCAATCCATCCACTTTAATTCAATCCCTGCGCTCTGATTTCTCTCTGAAGAATTCAGAGACACCCCTGACTCACTGACTCCAACATGTTCCCAGCCAAGAGCCGCTCCATCGCTCTGCCCATGGACCTGGACGCCCACGTGAGCTCCCTGCTCAACAGCAGCTCCACCAGCACGGTGCAGAGGAACACCTCCAGCTACAAGGCAGCCACAAGAACCTTCCCCCGTGTATCCACCACCCCCAACCAGTGGGATTACAAGAACATCATCGAGAAGCTGCAGGTGCAGGGAAGGGCGTGGCGGGGTTCAGGTGCTGGAATGGAAGGGTGTCCTGGTTTTAAGAACAGGTGTCTTGTCAATAAAGGCAGGAGCTTCTCTTTGAAATGGAGAATTAAACCCTCTCCCTCCAAATTATTATAAATTTGAAATTAAGGGGCTCTCAGGGAAAGGTATAGGAATTAGGAATAACAGTTCTTTACTGGGAAAATTAAAATAGAAATGCAGTATTACAAAGAACAATCTGCACTAAGAAATGCAAAAATCCAATAAAAATTAAAATGAAATAGCCCAGAAATAGTCCTAAAATCTACACTGCCAGAGTCAGAATACAACCTGACACCCATCAGCCAGCCAGGGTGTTGGCAGCAGTCCCATTCAATGGTGGCTATAGTCCCCCTGCAGTGGCAGGTGTTGTTCAGCTGGAGCAGTGCTCCTGGAGAAGGGTGCAGCCTTCCTCCAAAAGTCCAGGGATGATGTAGAAAGGTCTGGCTTCTCTTCTGGAATCCAGTGGAAAGAAGGTAACTTGCTGTCCCAAATGTCAGTTTTTATCTGGGTAGGAAAGGCTTGGCTCCTCCCCTGGCTGGAGCATCTCCCATGGGATGATGGAATTTTATCAGCCATGCCCTGGGACTCAATGGCCATGAACAGGAGATCTCTCCTGGAGGGAGGATGGGCTGTGGGAAGATAAAGATGATTGCCCCAGCTGGTTTAAAGCTGCCCATGAGCAGATAATGTGTGCCAGGAGATCAGGGGCACTGCCCCACCCGGCTGTGACAGATGGGGACAGAATCCACATTGCTGGCCACACCAACCCAACACACAGGGTCCCTCTGCCGTGTGTCCCCTGGCTCTGAAGGGGGGTGCTGTGGCTTGCAGGACATCATCAACGCCCTGGAGGATCGCCTGAAGCCGCTGGTGGAGGCTGAGCTGTCCGTGCTGGTGGATGTCCTGCACCGGCCGGAGCTGCTCTTCATGGAGGGCACGGAGGCGTTCCAGCGATGCGAGAGCGGCGGGTTCCTGTCCAAGTGAGGCTGGTTTGGGGGTGCTGGGGAGGGGTTGGGATCCTCCTCCTGGGTGGGCTGTGCACCCTGCAGCCTGCAGGGTGGTTCCCTCAGGCTGTGTGACAATGGCTTTGCTGTGCCAGGCTGGTGCAGCACACCAAGGACCTGATGGAGACGGAGGAGAAGCTCTGCATCAAGGTGCTGAGGACGCTGCAGCAGATGCTGGTGAAGAGGAACAAGTATGGAGAGAGGGTGAGCGCTGATCTGTGCCCATGTGGGCCCTGCTCCTGGGCTGGCAGAGTCCACCCTGGGCACCCAGGGGCGCTCAGCCAGTTCTGCCCTGGCCCTGGCCTTGGCATGGGGACACTGGTGACGCTTGTTTGCCTTGGCAGGGCAACCTGCTGCGGAAAATGCTCATGAACAATTACCTGCAGAACAAGAGGTCCAGCTCCAAGGGGGAGATGGGGGATGCTGCTGGGGGAGGTGAGTGCCCCTCTCCTGCCCCTTCCCCACAAATTCCCAACTCCCAAGTGATGGGACCAGGTCTGTGGCTGGTTGCCACGTCCCCACCTCCACGGGAGCAGAGGATTTGGGGAGGTGAAGGGATAGCTCTGAGATGCCCTGGCAGTGGTGGAGCAGTGCTGGCTCTGTGCTAGCACAGCATCCCACCCCTGGTGTCCCCACGCAGGCCAGGACCAGGACTGGTCAGCCATCGCCGCTGTCCAGTGCCGGCTGGACCGTGAAGGTGCCACCAAGCTGGTGGCTGACCTCATCATGAACACCAAGAACGAGAAGATCTTCCAGGAGAGCATCCTGCTGGCCATCCGCCTGCTGGACGGAGGCAACACCGAGATCCAGGTGCTGGGGGTTTGGGCAGCCAGGGGTTGGTGTGGGCAGTGTGAGGGTCCGGTGCCCAGCCCAGGGCAGCGGGTTTGGCCAAAATTGCTCTTGTTCATGCTGAATCTGATGATTTGAGTTTCCCAGCCCCATGGCTGGATGAAAGGCTGGAGGCTGCAGGAGGGGCAGGTGGTTCCAGGTTGTTGCTGGAGTTCTGCTGATGCCCTCTGCCGGGAATTCCTAAAATGGCTCAGGGCTGCAGCTTTTGTGGGGGACCTCCATCCCGAGCCCTCTGTCACAGGGAAACTGAAAAACGATGTGTGCAAAAGCCAGGTTATCCTGGGCAATGTCTGGAGTGCCAAGGCTGCTGCTCGGAGGGACAGGCAGGGACATTTTGGACCCCATGGTGGTGACCTGAACGGGCGTTTTTTCACCAGAAATCCTTTTACAACCTCATGACGAGCGACAAGAAGTCCGAGAAGTTCTTCAAGGTTCTGCACGACCGGATGAAGAAGGCGCAGCAGGAGACCAAGTCCACGGTGTCGGTGAACATGAGCGACATCGGGAACAAGCCCCGCGAGGACAAGGACGAGCCAGACCCCGGCACCAAAGGTACGGGGCCATGTCCCTTTGTCCCCTCAGCAGGGGGACACTGGCTGGGGGACAGCCTGAGCTGACGAGGGCACCATTCCCTCCAGGACGAGGGGACACCTTCCTGCTGCCTGGCACGCCCACGCGGTACCCGATGGCCGTGGGGTTCCGCAAGGGCCACGAGCCCGGGGAGCAGGGCCAGAACAACGAGATGGGGGTGACAGTGCTGATCATGGAGCCCATCCTGCGCTTCCTGCAGCTGCTCTGCGAGAACCACAACCGCGACCTGCAGGTCCGTGCTGGGGTCTGGGCCTTGTCACTGTCTGAGGGGTCTCCTGGGCCTGAGATCCCCTCAACAGGACATGGAGGTGGTTTAAAGTTCAGGTTTTTCCAGCTGGTCACTGAAGAAGATTCAGGAGGCTGTTTTCTGAGGTTTTCAAGGTTGTTTATTGTTTCTTATCTAAGAAATTCTTTCTCTAGCTAACAGAGGTCTGTTCAACACGAGATCCAGGGCACACTGCCTGCCCTTGGGGCAGGACTTATCTTTTATAGTATAAATTGCATACCTAATATTTACAATTACTTCCCAATACATGACAATTTTATTACACTGTCCAACTCTGTCTCAGACCAATCCAAGAATGCCAGCTTGGCACTTAACATGGATGGCATGAAGAGAAAGAAAGAAAAGACATACCACACCCAAAATCCTCCATATCAGCTTCAAACCCCCTAATACAAACATTTCTAAAAATTCACTTTTCTACCTTCTAACAATCTAGTTTATACTCTACTTATTTTCTGTGACTTGTAATTCTTCCTGCAATGTTGGCAAATTTCTCCAGGGGCTTAAGTCCAGCCCCCCAGAGTCCTGGGCACCATACCAGGGCCTCTGAGACCCTTGCCAGGGGGCTCTCGAGGCATCCAGGGAAGCCAGAGGAACATCCTGGACTCCCACAGGGGTCAGCTGTGGGGTTGGGCTTGGGGAAGGGCTGGGATCTGTCCCAGTTTGGCCCCAAAATGCTGTGGCAGCAGCAGTTCTGTGCCTCAGTTTCCCCATGTGGATAACTTATGGGAGGAGTTCATGGCTGTGGGACTGAGGTTCCAGGGGCAGCCCCCCAAATGTCCCTCAGACTGCAGCTGGAGGGGTGTGGGGAGAGAGGGATCAGGACCCCATTCCTGGGCTCTGCTCCACAGAACTTCCTGCGGTGCCAGAACAACAAAACCAACTACAACCTGGTGTGTGAGACGCTGCAGTTCCTGGACATCATGTGTGGCAGCACCACGGGCGGGCTGGGGCTGCTCGGCCTCTACATCAACGAGTACAACGTGGCTCTCATCACCCAGACCCTGGAGACCCTGACCGAGTACTGCCAGGGGCCCTGCCACGAGAACCAGGTCTGGGCTCACCCCCCAAACCTCAGCACGGGCCAGGGGAGCTCCTGGGGGGGTGTAGGGGAGCAGGGATGGGTTTTGGGTTCAGAGTGTGAACAGGAGCAGAGTGTGGGCAGCAGAGGTCACGGGGCTCCTGCACAGGTCACCAGCTGCTGCAAAATGTGCTGATGCAGATGTGGGGTAAATAATTTGGTGGTGTGAACCACTCCTTTGCAGGGAGAGGGGAGATTTGGGGGCCACAATGTTTCAGGGTGGAAGCTGGGAGGATCTGTGGGATAACACTTCTGCCAACTCCCCCAGAGCTGCATCGTGACCCACGAGTCCAACGGGATCGACATCATCACAGCCCTGATCCTGAACGACATCAGCCCCCTCTGCAAGTACCGCATGGACCTGGTGCTGCAGCTCAAGGTGCACAGAGCCCTGTGTGTCACTGTGTGTCACTGTGTGTCACTGTGTGCCACTGTGTCACTGCAAGGACTCGCTGGCAGGGTCATGGGGTGTGTGGTCACTCTAGAGGGGACCCTGCCTGTGTGGGCTGGGTGCAGGAACAAAGGACTTTTGGACAGCAAATTAATATGATTATGTAGAAGTTGATTTATTGTTTATTTTAAATTTTATTTATACATTTTAAAACTGCTGTTTACGTGATTACGTATTTTTTGATTGGTTTTGTATTACGTATTTTGTATTACGTATTGATTATGTATTTTTTATTAGCTTTTATTTTGTTCACGTGCTTTGTATGAGTTTTGCAGGTAAAATGATTGGTTGTAGTTCAGAGCGTTCTTGCTTACTTTTATTTTGGGTATTTTTTTAACTTTGGTATTCTGTTTTTTAGCTTTTTTAATTTAGCACAGTTTATGCTTTAGTAATTTGGAAGAGTTTTAGAAAGTTTGATAGACTGCAGAAAAAGACTAAAAAGGCTCATTCAGTGTACTCGCTATAAGTAATGGTTTAAAGTAAGAAATGTAGAAAAACAGTTAAATATGGTTTGGCTGGTGCACTTGCTACAGCTGGGGCATCTCCACCACACTCAGATATCCCTGGCACTGGGGAGTTGGTGTGGGCACAGGGTAATTCTGCCCACCCCAAAGGCCTGGGTGGTGGCAGGGCACAGCTGCCCTCACCAAGGGTTTCTCCTCACCAGGACAATGCCTCCAAGCTCCTGCTGGCCCTCATGGAGAGCAGGCACGACAGCGAGAACGCCGAGAGGATCCTCATCAGCCTCCGTCCCCAGGAACTGGTGAGGGCACTGGGAATGTCCCACTGAGCCCCCAGCCCATGGTGGAACACCCTCTGCCCTGGCTCGTTGTGATGGGTTGGAAAGCAAAACCAGCAAGAGATTCCAAGTCAGAAATGCAATTTAATAGGAAAATTTAATGGGAAATTTATATAGGAATTTAATAGGAAAAAATAGGGGGAAAAGAGAAAATAAAATACAAAAGAAACCAAAGTACAAAAAAATAAACTGACTAACAGTCAGAATACCACCTGACACCCTGCTAGTTAGGGTGATGATAGTCCAGATAAAGTGGTCTTGATGTAGTGATCCCATAGAAAGGTCTGGTAGCTCTTCTCCTCTGGAATCCAGTGGCAAAGGCTGCTCTGCTGTTCCCAATGTCAGTTTTTATCTGGGTAGGAAAGGCTTGGCTCCTGCCCTGGCTGGAGCATCTCCCATGGGATGATGGAATTTTATCAGCCATGCCCTGGGACTCAGTGGCCATGAACAGGAGATCTCTCCTGGAGGGAGGATGGGCTGTGGAAAGATAAAGATGATTGCCCCAGCTGGTTTAAAGCTGCCCATGAGCAGATAATGTGTGCCAGGAGATCAGGGGCACTGCCCCACCTGGTTTCAGCAGATGGTGACAGAATTCATACTTTTGGGCACATCTTTACACTGTAACCCAGGACACTCTGCTGCAGTTTCTGCTTTGCACCCAAGAACCACCTCCCTTGCCCCACTGTTGTTCCTTGTAAAAAACGAGGTTCACTTTCTTAGTAGATTTTACAAAGTTTAATAAAAGGCAGTAAGAGACAATAAAGCAAAAGGTTATAATGGCTGTGTGCTTGGCATTCAGCTAAGAGCACAGCTTAACTCAGAAAACACTTTGTTAAATGCATCAACTTGTTGCATATTTGTAGACTGTTATGCATTATTCAAAATCAGCCCCCCAACCTGTAAATCAACTTTTTTTTTTTTTTCCTTGTGGCTCCTTCTTGTTGGCCCACTCCCTTATAAAAGAGATGAATAAATTCCTTCTTTAGAGTTCTGATGATTGTTACCCCTGACTTCATCCAGATAGGATAATCCAAGAATGTGAAACATTTTCTGATTATCTTTTTACCATTCTCTGAGTTAGTTACACAAACAAAAGCTTTTTATATCATCATGTTATACTCCAAGAAAAAAAAATATATAATTATTACACTACAATTTCTAAGTTTTGTTAATAGCAGAACTAAAAGAAATTATATTTATTCAGCACAGTTTCCAACATTATACATATAGCATTCATTTTAATATTTGTGAAAAGCCAATAGTATAATATATATTTATAACATCATCCTGGCTGGAGGAGGAATCAGCTGAGTGCCCTGTGCTGCCTTGCAGGTGGATGTGATAAAGAAAGCCTATCTGCAGGAGGAGGAGTGTGAGAACGCCGAGGTTTCCCCCCGGGAAGTCGGACACAACATTTATATCCTGGCGCTGCAGGTATGGAGCTGTAAGAGCATCCTGCCAGGCTGTGCTCACACACTGTGCTTTTTTCTCCTTATTTATGCCCATTTCCTCCAGCCAGATCGGCCTCCCTGGGGAGCCAAATGTGCCTTTGGCTGTGGGGAGCAGCCATGGCTCGCTGGCCATCCTGCACCCCGTGTCCCCTGTCCCCTCCTGGGTCTGCTGGTGGCTCTCTGTGCTCACTGTCACCATCCCTGTCCCCCTGCCAGCTCTCCCGACACAACAAGTCCCTGCAGCAGCTCCTGAAGCCGGTGAAGCGAATCCAGGAGGAGGAGGAGGAGGGAATCTCATCCATGGTATGGAGAGGCCTTGGGGATGGGGGCACAGCCCCCACAAACTGCCCTGATCCGAGGCTGCAAAGAGCCCTTGCAGAACCCTCCTGGGATTTGCTGGTCAGGATTTGATGGATTTTGGTGTTCCCCAGGGGATTAAAAAGGGAGAGACACCTAACGCCCTTCTAGCCAGAGGTAGGAGCCCCAAGGTGCGTGTGCCAGCCCCACTGTGGGGTGACACAGGCTGGTGGCCCTAGGGGGTCCTGCCCTCGCCCACATTCCCCCTTCCCTTCAGAAAGGAAGTGCCGAGTCCTTTGCTGCTGTTCCTTGCCTGGGTACCTCAGATCCCGACAAGATTCAGCAGGAATGTGATTTCCCCTGGGGTTTTGTGAGCGCTGGTTTGTAATTTGTGGATTAGCAGCACTTGGATGTAATTATTGCAGGGAATCGATTGTCTGTCACTGCGGGGAGCACTCGCACCCCTCATGGAAGCTTTAATTCATTTGCTCTTCCCTGAAAACCTCATCAGCTGTGGGAGATGTTGAGGCAGGTTGTGGGAGCAGTCAGATCCTCATCCTCTCCCTTTCTCTCCCCATCCAGCTCAGCCTCAACAACAAGCAGCTGTCGCAGATGCTGAAATCCACGGCGCCAGTGCAGGAGGAAGAGGAGGATCCGCTGGCTTATTATGAGAAACACACGTCCCAAATCGAGGCAAGACCCCTTGGCTTTCCAACAGCCCATGGCTCATGAATCCACCTGGCTCCAGATGCCTCATGTCTGATTGTTTTGTCCCCCCTTCCCATCCCCATGCTGGCAGCAGCATTAGCTCCAGAAACTGAGGGATGAGCAGCCCCTGGACCATTCCCTTCCCTCCCAGCAGCAGTGGGATGCAGCTGATCCAGCAGCTTGTCCTTGGCATGGATCCCCCATTCCCACTTACCCCAGCCTGGGCTGCCTCTACTTAGGGCAGTTTGGAAGCTTTTTTTTGGATGCTGTGGAGTGGGAGGGAGGAGGGGAAGGAGGAACAAAGTGCAGCAGGGCAGGATCTGAGGGCTGTGCTCGCCCAGATCGTGCGGCTGGACCGGAGCATGGAGCAGATCATCTTCCCCGTGCCTGGCATCTGCGAGTTCCTCACCAAGGAGACCAAGTACCGGCTCTTCACCACCACGGAGCAGGACGAGCAGGGCAGCAAAGTCAGCGACTTCTTCGACCAGTCCTCCTTCCTGCACAACGAGATGGAGTGGCAGAAGAAGCTGCGCAGTAAGAGCAAGGCAGAGCCCAGCTGGGCCAGACTGGGGAAGTTCCTGCTGGGAAAGGGCTGCACAGCTGGGAAAGGGCTGCACAGCTGGGAATGGCGTGGCTGAGCTGCCCCTGCTCTGCACACACCCGGCAGAGTGCAGGGAGTGCGGGCTGAAATCCCAGCCATGGGACTCCTCTGTGCTGTCAGGGCAGTTTCTCTGCAATCTGAGGTGCACCTTGCTCACATTCCCTGGGATTCCAGCTGAGGTGTTTTCCCTGGAAAGCCCTTTCACTAAGGCAGGGTCTTGTAGCTGCACATGGGAAATAAATCCTGTTTCTCTGCCCCCTGCAGATTTGCTCAGGGGTTTCCAGGGTGGAAATCCTGGCTGTAAATCCCAGAAACTGACGGGATTTACTCTCTGGTCACACTGGGGACACTGGGATGCAGCTGAGGAGCTGTGAGGGAGGACAGAGCCAACCATTCCAGGGTGTCAGAGCAGGTTTCTGGAGAACTGGGGAACCAAGAAATGTGAGCAGAGCCACTTAGAAAGTGCAGATGAGCAGGAATGTTTTCAAAACACTTCATGAAGGGTTTGAAGGAGCTGGGAGGCTGGGTCAGTCTGGGGCCAGCAGCTGCAGAACCCACAGGGGTCTGGGAGGTGACAAAGGGGTCCAGGGGGACACAGGGATGACAGAGGATTCAGGAGATCACAGAGGGTCTGGGCTGACATAGGGGGTCAAGGAGGACACAGGGATGACACAAGGGGTCTGGGATCACTCAAGAGCTCTGGAAGGCACATGGGTTCCAGGAGGACAGAGGGTCTGGGATGACACAGGAGCTCCAGGAGGACACAGAGGACACAGGGATGACACAGGGGTTCAGGAAGGACACAGGGATGACACAGAAGGTCTGGGATAACAGAGGAGTTCCAGGAGGGCACAGGGGGTCTGGGTTGATACAGGAACTCCAGGAGACACAGGGTCTGGGATGACACAGGAGCTCCAGGAGATCACAGGGGGTCTGGGATAACAGAGGAGCTCCAGGAGGACACAGATGGTCTGGGATGACACAGGGGGTTCGGGAGTGCACAGGAGATCTGGGTTAACACAGGGGGTTCAGGAAGGACACAGGGATGACACAGAGGGTTTGGGATGATACAGGAGCTCCAGGAGGGCACAGGGGCTCCAGGAGGACCTGGTTGGCACGAGGCTGGCTGAGGTTTGTGTGTTGCCTCCTCTCCCCCCAGGCATGCCGCTGATGTACTGGTTCTCCCGCAGAATGACGCTCTGGGGAAGCATTTCCTTCAACCTGGCTGTCTTCATCAACATCATCATTGCTTTCTTCTACCCCTATGTGGAAGCCACTTCCATGGGTAAGTGCCCTAGCACCTGCTGCTCCTCAGGGTGGAAGGGAAAAGAATCTTCACATGCAGGAAAACTGGCACTGCCCTCATCCTTGGGCTCCTTTGAGCTCCTACAATCCTTTCTCCTGGATAAAGAATTAACCAGGATTTCAGTTTCCAGCCCTGCCACCCCTTCCCTCCCTGGAAAACCTCTGTTCTCCTGGGCTGCCCTTCCCCTGCTTGTACAATGTGGGAAGCAGTGATGGGATGGATACATTCCTGTTGTCAGGAAAAGCCTCCATCACCTCCAGTGATTCTGAGCTCTCGGATAAAAGATGTTAGAAAATGTGTCAGTAAAAACCACAAATATTCACAGTGCAGCAGCACCATTTCTGATAAAGAGCTCATTAGCGTGGACAGCCTGGCAGCAGCAGTGCCCTGCATTTAGCACCATTGTGTTCCCCCTTCCCAGGAGTGCTGGATTCCCCACTGATCTCCCTGCTCTTCTGGATCCTGATCTGCTTCTCCATCATGGCCCTGTTCACCAAGCGCTACGGGGTGAGGCCGCTGCTGGTGGCCCTGATCCTGCGCTCCATCTACTACCTGGGCATCGGGCTCACCCTCAACATCCTGGGAGCTCTCAATGTGAGTTTTCCACCTGCTGGGGGAGCAGGAGGCTGCCCCTCGTTCCCAGAGTGATGCAAACCCCACTCCCTCCTGTTTCTGGCCGTCCCCAGCTGACCAACAAGATCGTGTTCGTGGTGAGCTTCGTGGGCAACCGGGGCACCTTCATCCGTGGCTACAAGGCCATGATCATGGATGTGGAGTTCCTGTACCACGTCGGCTACATCGTGACCAGCGTCCTGGGGCTCTTCGTGCACGAGCTCTTCTACAGCATCCTGGTAGGAGCAATTCAGCTGGCTGGGGGCACAGGCAGCCTGGCTGCTGCTGTAGGAGCTGGAAGGTTCCTGTGACACCTTCCAGGGGCTGATTGATAGCGGAGAGAACAATTCCCTGTGCTCTAATCTTTGCATGGGCTCAGCTTTCTGCCTCCTGACAGTATCTATCACTGTCTCTGCTGGTCCTGGGCTGTATCTCTCCTTCTAATCTGCTTTATGTGTGCTTTATCTGGGTCAGCTGGGAGGCAACGTGAGCTGGTGAGGGCAGAGCCGGGGTACATGTGGCCTATTCTTGGCTCTCCTGCTGTGCATAAGTCACTCCATTCTTCTCTGCTTCCCTTCAGTGAGCTGGGAAACTTAAAGGCTTTGTGAGAAAAGTTAGTCAAGGTCTGCTGAGCGATCCAAGATCTCAGGATAAAAGGAGATATAGATAGGCCAGGCATTATCAAGAGAAGCACCCTGCAGCATTTCTTTGCTCCTGGATCCTTTCAGCTGTTTGACTTGATCTACCGTGAGGAGACCTTGTTTAATGTCATCAAAAGCGTGACGCGCAACGGGCGCTCCATCCTGCTGACAGCCCTGCTGGCCCTCATCCTCGTCTACCTCTTCTCCATCGTGGGCTTCCTCTTCCTGAAGGATGACTTCATCCTCGAGGTGGACCGGCTGCCGGACAGCAAAGCCAAAGGTTGGGCAGTGCTCGGGCACTGGGGGGTCCTCACACATCTCAGGGTGGGTTTTTCCACTGGGTTTTGGGGTCACAGAGAGGACAGAGCACACTGCAGGGTTTGGGGTTAAAAGGGGGCATAGAGCTACAAATGAAGGGTCTCAACTCTGAGAAAAAGCTTCAGGGCCTGGAAGGAGTAGGAGAATATGAGGCAAGTTTTTCCCAAAGAAGGTTGGCATCTTCCTGGGAGCCCATGGCAGGGGTTTGCTGGGGAGAGGTGCTGCCATCACAGGGCTGGGCTCTCCTCCTTGCAGATGATCCCCTGGGGATGCAAAGGAATGTGGAGACCTTCGTGGAGTCGTGCAGCAGTGACAAAATCAGCTGCTCTGCTGCACCCACTGCCTTGGAAGGTAAGAGAGCCCCGTGGAAATGCCAGCTCTGTGTGGCAACGTGGATTTGAGGAAAATCCCAGCTTTTCCAAGGTAGAAACTAAATCCACTTGCTGGGCCTGTGAATTTTGCACTGACCCTGGCATAAAAAATGTTGGGGTGGATTCATTTCACCAGAAAGGAGGTGGGAGCAGCGTTTGGCTGCTGGAGGAGCTGCTGGGATGTTGCTGGCTGGGACATCACAACAGGCAGCTGCTCCTGTGGCGCTGCAGCTGGAACCGTCCCACTGCCAGGCTCTGCCAGGCTCTGAGCCCTTGCTCTGCTCTCCTCCCCAGAAGCTGACCCAGAGCAGTGGGAACGTGCCTGTGACACGCTGCTCATGTGCATTGTCACCGTCCTCAACCATGGCCTGCGCAACGGCGGCGGCGTGGGGGACATCCTGAGGAAACCCTCCAAGGATGTGAGTGGGGACAGCACCTGGCACCTCTTTCTTCTGCTAAACCCTGCTGCAATCACTGCTGGCACCCCTGCCTGGGAGCTGTGACACGTCCAGCTCCATCCCTCACGTTCTGCTCCTCCCCTGTGCCTCAGCTGTGCCACAGGGCTGGGGTGGCTGGAGCAGAGCTGTGCCAGACACCAAATTCTCCCTCTCATCCATTACAGGAGTCCCTGTTCCCTGCTCGAGTTGTCTACGACCTCCTCTTCTTCTTCATTGTCATCATCATTGTCCTCAACCTCATCTTCGGGGTCATTATTGACACCTTTGCTGATCTGAGGAGTGAGAAACAGAAGAAGGAAGAGATCCTGAAGACCACCTGTTTTATTTGTGGTGAGCACTGGGAATACAGGAACTGCCCTAAAGCTCTTCCTCCCTTCCCAGCTTGGGGGAAGGAAAAGAATTTCAGCTGGATTCTGGTTTTTATTTATTACCGAAAAACTTGAATCCATTCAGCAAGGGGTCACTGCACTGGGAGGGGTTTAAACAAGGACACAGCTGGAGGGAAATTCTCAGTGTTGTTCCTCACCCTGCTAATGAGGTGTTAAACTAAAGCCACATTGTGGGGTTCTTGTCGCTGTGCATCTCACTGCCGAGACCTTCCCTTGGCTCATGGGGAAAAAAAGCAGCATATCACTGGAGAAATATAATAGAGAAAATGCTCTGAAATCCTTTCAGTCAGCAGTAGGCATTACAAAAAAAAAAAAAAAAAAAAAAAAAAAAAAAAAGAAAAAGAAAACCCCAGTAAATCTCTCTGCTTTTTTCCTTTAAAGATCCTCTGGGTTTATTTTCCTGGGCAAAGGCAGAGCCCGCAGGATATGGGAAGAAATTTTTCCCTGTGAGGGAGGGGAAGCCAGAGCAGCTGTGGCTGCCCCTGGATCCCTGGATCCAGGCTGGGCAGGGCTTGGAGCAATCTGGGATAGGGGAAAGTGTCCCTGCCCATGGCAGGGAGTGGAAGGTCCCTTCCAACCCAACCCATTCCATGCTTCTCTGATTCTGTGATTTTAAACAGAAGTCTCCTGGAGCCCCAGCTGGCTTGTTGCCCCCTGGTTTGGATGTTTAGGTGCTAAATGCCAAGTAATTATTAAAAGCACTGGAATGTCACCTTTGGGAAGGGATGCTTGAAAAACTGAGTTTCTTTCCACATGTTTGCTGCTCACTTATCTCCTGTCCTCCTCCACCCTTCCCTGCCTTTCCCAGGGCTGGAAAGGGACAAGTTTGACAACAAGACCGTGTCCTTTGAGGAGCACATCAAATATGAGCACAACATGTGGAACTACCTGTACTTCATCGTGCTGGTGAGGGTGAAGAACAAGACTGACTACACCGGCCCTGAGAGCTACGTGGCACAGATGATCAAGGTACAGGGGCAGCTCCTTGGCCATCCCAACCTGCCTGCCCCAGGGAGATCAGGAACAAGGGGCTGGCCAAGGAAAAACAGCTCTGGGAAGTCCTTTTGGAAAATATTCCCTAATGGTGCAGTGCCTGAGTTCATCCTTTGCTGGTTTTCTCCATATGGTCTGTTTGAGGGTTTGTCCTGTGAGTTGAAGGGTTGAAACAAGGAATGGGGCTTCAAGGGGGTTTTGAGGCGAGGGAGGAAAAGGAAAGCAAGGAAAGAAAAACTTCTGCACCTGAGCCCATGAACCAACCTAGAAATGGACCATGGATGGAAAAACTGCAGATTTTTGCAAACAGAATTTTTTTAATCCCTAAGCAGGGGGAGGCTGCCTGTTAAACCCCCTCTTCCCTCCTCCCCTCTGACCCCTCACCCCAACTCCCCTTGTCCATTCTCATGTTCCCAGAACAAGAACCTGGACTGGTTCCCCCGGATGCGAGCCATGTCTCTGGTCAGCAATGAAGGGGAAGGGGAGCAGAACGAGATCCGCAATCTGCAGGACAAACTCAACACCACCATGAAGCTCGTGTCCCACCTCACCTCCCAGCTGAACGAGCTGAAGGAACAGGTATGGGAAACAGGAAATCCCCTGCAGGAACCCTCTGTCCTTCCCAAAATAGCCACTGAGGGCAGGGAGCAGGAGGCAGGACACAACAATGCAAGCACAAGGCTCCTGCAGCTCTTTTTTGGGGGAATTGGGGACACCTGGGACACGTGGGTTTGGGTAGTGCCTCATCAGCTCAGAGGTTGCTGGCAGAGGCTCAAAGCAGCTCAGTCAGACACTTGGGAAGCACATCCAAGAGCAGGAGGGCCTGGAATTGCCTCAGCGTGTCCCTGTTGGAATTGCAGATGACGGAGCAGCGGAAGCGCAGGCAGAGGATGGGGTTTGTGGATGTGCAGAACACCATGAACCACTGAGACAGCTCCAGCCACCGAGGGACTGCACCTGTGCCAGCTGAGGAGGCTCCTCCCCGGGCTCCAGGCACGGATTGTCACTGGCTGGGGACAATGGAGCACATGGAATGTGCAGCCCCTCCCTTAGAGCGCTTGTAAGCAATCCCAGGAGCAGGGACTGGCCCGAGCCCTCCCCACACCTGGGCCCAGGTGCTTTACTAACACCCTCGTAGGAAGATAAACCATGCAGGACTTTCATTCCTCATTGCAATAACTCTTTTATTTTGCAACTGTGGAGGGTTGTATCTTTATCTCCATGTGCTCCAGCCCCTTGGCTGTGGGGGAAGTAGCTGTAGGGCCGCACTATTTAACTTATTCCGAGTGCCACTTGTCCCTGTGGGCATCTGCCAAGCAGCCCTCGTTATCTGCTGTGCCTGCTCCACGCTGACCCCTCTCCATTTACACAATTCTCTTCATCCCGTGGTGCAGTAAAGAGCAGCTGAACTCAAGGAGGTGGATTTAATTGAATTAACTCTCCAGATGAGGAGCTGAGCTTGTCCTAGTGGGAACTAAAAGTCTTTTGCCTTCTGTGGACCAAGGATCTTTGGGCAGCAGTAGTAGGAGCCTGCAGGTTTACAGGAGTTCACTGTGAAGGGGTGTCCTGTGTTTTAGTTTCATCTCTGGTGTCATGTTTTACATTTTATTTTTTTTTTTTTAGTTGTTACCGTTGTTACTTAAGAACTGAAGTGTAAATTGCCTTAACTAAATTAAACACAGAATCATGTTATAATAAAAACTTCAACGTGGTAAAGAAAGTCCCCTTCCTGTGCCCTCTGGTGTGTGATGGGGCTGTGGAACAGAATAACAGAACAAGTCCAGGAGCAGAACCCAAAGCAGGGCTGGCACCCAAGGTGCTCCCCAGCCCCAGGTGTTGCACATCCCCTGCCAAACCTTGCCATGAAGAGCCACCAGCAGCACCAGCCTTGGTTGCTGGAGCTCTGGACCAGAGCCTGCTGCAGTTTAAAACTCTTTCACTGCCTGCCAGGAAATCACTGCTGAAAGCCATAAAAAGGAGCAGCTGTTGGTGCTGTGGAGCCCTGGCACAGCTCTGCTGCAGACACTCATCCTTCCCAAGCCAGCCCCAGCTCCAAGCCCAAGAACAGACACTGCTGAAAGCAGTAAAGCTCTAAAAAGGAGTAAAAAAGCCCATAACAGTGAAGTTGCAAAGCACTTGAAATGTGTTTATGGCCCCATCTAACAGCACGTCACCCTCAGCTCTGCACTAACCCACACATCCCTCTGCTCAGGCTGGGGGGATCTGCACAGAGCTGGTTCCTTCAGCAGCAGCAGCCCTGCAGCAGCTGATTAAAACCTCAATTAAACTCGTGCAGTGCTCCACTGTCACCATGGCAAAGTCACCCTCTGTCCTCTGTCTCCTCCGAAGGAAAATAAATGTGATGATTAAAGTTCTCCCTCCCTGCACTGCCCTGGTCCCTGGGCTAACACACAAACACAAGCACAGAGAGGTTTTTTCACATCCTCTCTGTTCTCCTCACAAGAACATTTAAAGCTGCACCTCCTCCTCCTGGGCAGCTCCTGCTTGCTCCATTTTTTGAGATACAAAAGGCCAGGTCTGACACCACAAAGTTCCCTTCCCTCCATTGCTCCAGCATGGATGTGTTAAGCTCTGCCCCAGATTCTCAACAGAAAAAAAAAGGAGGCACTAAATATGAAGAATGTAGGGCTGAACAAAAATGCTGTTGCTAAGAGGAATAAGTGGTTTTATTCATCATGGCAACACACAGAGCTTCAGGGATATGTACAGTGGAGAAGCTGAGAGCTGGGCCCTCACTTTGAGTCCTCATCGGGTTTCTTGGCAGAGAACTTTTCCCGCAGTCTTTTCCACGTCCCTTTTTTCATGTCTCCCATCTGTTTCAGAATGTCTGCAAAATGAGGAGGGAGACAGAGATGGGGCCAGAGGAAGATAAGCAGGAAAGCACAGGAATGAAACCCTCTTAAAACAGCTCTGCCTTCCATCTAATTTCCTTTCCTGACTTTTCATCTTAATGAATTTTCATTCCAGGCCCGAGGCGAGGCTGGTTTGTCTCTTATCACCAACAACTGATACCCACTTTCCACGTACTGCAATCAAAGTTAGGAACTGGAGCAGAACAAAACTGCTCTGGCTCCCAGCTCTGCCCTTCATAAAGGATGTGCTGAGACATTTCTGTGTGGGGCTCCTTCCCAAGCTCTGACACACAAGGAATATGAGGGGAATTGGAAATGGTGAAAGAGCAGCTGAGCTCAGTGTTGGGGTGATGTAACAAATATGTTCCTTCCTCACAGATCCTACTGAGACCCCACAGAGCCTTTGCAAACCCTCTGTTGTTCCTGACAGTGCAAAATCCAACTTATTCTTCAGCCCAATATACTGAGTTGCTCCTCAATTGAATTATTCCTGAGCTTACTCCTCATCCAACACCTTCACAGAATTGCAGGCACCCCTCAGTGCCCTCCAGCCCCAGAGGCTGAGGAGGGATGCAAGGGAACAGCCCAAAGATCAGAATGTCCCCTTCCCCTGCCCTGCCCTGTCAGACCATGCAGTACCTGTGGCCAGGATCATCCTGCAATCCTCCAGTGTCACCCCAGTGAAGGTGGTGTCCTTCAGGCGTGGGTACTTCCCAGGAGAGCAGGAAAAGGAGGGAGAGAGACAAAGAAGTCACTTGCAGTACATGGAAAAGGTCCAAGTGCCACCAGCTGGCACAGCCTGAGTGTGTTTTCAGCTGGGATTCTGTTCCTCCACACCAAGAACCAGGTGTGGAGCTGCCCTGGGTGAGCACAGGCACTGCTGCATCCACCCCTGAGCTGTCCCTCAGGCATTCCCAGGAATGCTGCAGCAGGATTGGTGGCTCCCCCCAAAGAGAGGGGCAGTGGCCAGTGCCACAGCTCTCACCTTGTTCTTGTAGAAGTTGGTGTGGATCCTGACTAAGCTCTCGTACATTTGGTCACAGGCCTCAGGGTCAGAGATCTGCAGGGGACACAAGTGGCACACAAGTCTGGTTTTACACCTCCACAGCAAAAATCCCCCCTCATTCCAAGGGACAATGGCCATGAAGGAGCAGCTCAGAATTCCCAGTGCACTGCTTTGTACTGTCCATCTGCTGTTCCTGCTCCAGGATCCCATCTCCATCTCCATCTCCCCCTGCAGAAATAACAACACTTGGGATTCCCAGGATGGATCTGAAACTCTGCACCAACGAGATCTGACAGTGAAAACACAGCCACAGAGAACATCACTGGCTGGTGCTGTGAAATCTGTGGCCCTTCCTGCTGTGAGGCCACTTCTGTCACCTGCCTCATTGCAGGGAATCACACAGGACAAGGTGCCAGGCTGGACCTTAGAAACTCCCTGTAGGGGGCTAAAAATAGCCTGTAATTGATGAGGGAAATCAGCACAAATGACAGGGAACAGCTTGAAGGGTAACTGGATTTCTATTTCAGTTGGAAGATCCGGCTCATCCCCAACCTGTGCCAGGTGTCTCTGCTGGCACAGCCCCTGCTCAGCTGCTTTTCCAGCCTGCAGTGTTTTTCCTGATTTCTTTTTTTTTTTTTTTTTTGTGATACAGTGAGCCAAACTCACCCCAGAACTCAATGTTGCTGCTCCATGAGTGGTTAAAAGAGGTCAAGAGTAAAAATAACATCAACAGAAAGGTGTCAGGATGAAGCAGGAAGAGTCTTTGTTCAGCAGGGCTACAGGACAGAGGACACAGGGACAGCCACATCCTCCTGCAGGTGATCCCCACCTGTGCCCAACACCCCCTGCCAAGGCTCCAGCAGACCCAGCCATTAAAAGGGTGGCACAAACAGCATCCCTCCCCTGGAAATCCAACAAAATCTCATTCCATCAGATGGCTAAAGAGGCCTTGTGGCTCTGGCTCCCCTCTCAGAAGCTCCTCCTGCCAGCACATTCAGCCTCTCTGCACAGAAACTGCCACCGCTGCTGCAGGCATCAATTCAGATTTCCAGGATCAGTGGCAGCTTTGGGATCTTGGAGCCAACTGGTGCAAGACATTAAGCTGTCCTGAGCATATGGAAAAGCAATAAAACCCTTCCCAAAATGCCTGCTGCAGACTATTCTGGTCACCAGTACAGGATTAGGAGCCTATAATGGCCCCTTGAGGTTGAAAACACATCTCTGGAACAATGTTTTTATGCTAAGAAAGGGCACATTTGCATT
This sequence comes from Muscicapa striata striata, assembly GCA_030060385.1. Classification (NCBI taxonomy): domain Eukaryota; kingdom Metazoa; phylum Chordata; class Aves; order Passeriformes; family Muscicapidae; genus Muscicapa; species Muscicapa striata. Next base: position 1,963,847 of record JAREIS010000223.1, on the reverse strand, counting down.
CTGCAGCAACACCTCCGCGCCTGGGAAGGTCTGCAGCCAAGTCAGGCATCAGATTCCCTAATTTATTTCAGCAGCAAAGCCTAAACTCCAACAGAATTACAGCTGGAGGCGGAATTCAATTGTACAACTGCTGCATTCCATCAGTGTCAGGCAGTGCTGCAGCATCCCAGCATCCCAGCCTGGAGGTGAGGAGATCACAGGAATTACCTGGATTCCAGCACAGCTGGAATTCCCAAACCTCCATATCCCATTCCCACAACCACAGGAGTGGGGGACTCCAAAATACACGGTGTAAAGGGTGCAAGAACTGGGTATAAACCAGGGTAGAACAGCTATCCTGGGTACAAACCATTTGTCCAGGGCACCAAGCAGGTGTCCTGGGCACAAAACTCAGTGTCCTGGGCATAAACCATTTATCCTGGGTACAAACCAGGTGTCCTGGGTACCAATTATTAGTCCCAGGTACAATCCAGGTGTCCCACCTGCAGTTTGTCCCCTGGAGACACAAGTCCCTGGCCTGTATTCCAAAGGCTTCCCGGGATGTGTGTTCCAAAGCTGCCGAGTGCTCACACTCCTCGGGAGGAGCCGGGGCAGCAGGACTCCATCACCCCTGGGGTTCCTGCTCCCTCACAGATCAGGATGTCCTAAAATTCCATTAATCCCCAGGGAGCTCCGAGGCAGAGCTGAGTGTGAGCCACAAACCCCACACTCCAACCCTGACCCCTCAGAGCCACCTCAGAGCCCCCTCAGGGCCACCTCAGAGCCACCGCAGGGCCACCTCAGAGTGACCTCAGAGCCCCCTCAGAGCCACCTCAGAACCCCTCAGAGCCATCTCAGATTCCCCTCAGAGCCACCTCAAAGCCACCTCAAAGCCCCCTCAGAGCCACCTCAAAGCCCCCTCAGAGCCACCGCTGGCCGCCCCCCGCGCCCTCGCAGGCCGGCGCCGCCGGGGTTCCGCCCTCCCAGCCGTCCTCCCGCCCCTCACCGGCGTATTCTCGCCCTCGCGGAAGGCCTGTGCCACCCTCTGCCGCAGGACCAAGCCCAGGTCCCGCTGCCACTTGCTGTCCTCCACCGGCCACTCCTCGCAGAGCCGCAGGAAGCGCCGGTAGCGGCTGGCGGCCATGGCGCCGGGTCACGTGCGCCGCTCACGTGGCGCCGCCGCCGGGTCACGTGGGGCGCGGCAGGGCGGGAACGCCTGAGGGGAGAAATCCCTGCCAAGCGCGGCGAGTCCCAAACTGCGCCGGGTCCCCACCAGGCCGGGAATGTCTGAGGGGAGAAATCCCTGCCAGGCGCGGCGGGTCCCAGACTGCGCCGGGTCCCCACAAGGCCGGGAATGTCTGAGGGGAGAGATCCCTGCCAAGCGCGGCGGGTCCCAGACTGCGCCGGGTCCCCACCAGGCCGGGAATGTCTGAGGGGAGAGAGCCCTGCCAAGCGCGGCGGGTCCCAGAGTGTGCCCGATTGAGGGGACAGAGCCCTGCCAGGGGCGACGAGTCCCAAACTGCGCCCGATCCCCAGCGCAGAGCACTGAGTGTCACACCCCCAGGGATGGAGATTCCAACACCACCCTGGGGAGACCCTTCCAAGGCCTGACCGCCCTCTCCGTGGGAAATTCCAACCTGAATCTCCCCTCACTCAGCTTGAGGCCGTTTTCCCTTGTCGTGTCCCTTGGGAGCAGAGCCTGACCCACCCCGACTGTCCCCTCCTGTCAGGGAGTCGTGCAGAGGCAGAAATTGCTCCTGAGCCTCCTTTTCTTCAGGCTGAGCCCCTTCCCCAGCTCCCTCAGAATTCTCCAGACGCTTCCCCAGCTCCCTCAGCCTCTCCTGGTGCTCCAGACCCTTCCCCAGTTCCCTCAGCCTCCCCTCACAGGATTTAGGATGGTTTGAGTTGAAGGGACCTTAAATCCCACTATCTCAGGTTGTTCCGTCCAACCTTGCCTTGGACGCTCCCAGGGATGGGGCAGCCACACTGTGCAGGTGTATGAAGGGTAAAAAGGGAGGAAAATTATAGAAAATAATTTTTCTAATGTTTTCTGTGCAGCAGTGAAGAGTGAGGGGCTGCCCTAAGAGGAGCTCTGGCTGTGGTGTCACACCCAGACCCTTCTCATCCACCCCGTGTCCTGCTGTGTACCCTGAGGATGATGAGGTGGCTCTGCACAAACTCACCCACAAAGCCACAAAGTCTTATCACGGACTTCTGATGTGAGCCAGCACAACCCATGGCTCAGTTCCTGCTGAAATTGGGTTTTTGTGGCTTTTTTTTACAGTTTGTGGTCAAGCAATAACCCAACACTCTGAACAAGAGTTTTCCCAGGTGGACTCCGGGCCAAGCAAAATACACAACTGGGCCAGATGTCTTAAATTTTCCTGCTAAAAATTGCAGAAATTCCCCAGCTTTCTGCTGTAAATCCAAGTGAAGCATCTCCCTTGGGATTTGGTGTTTAAACCTGTGGCAATAACAGCTCTCTTAAAAAATTACAGGCTCAAACAAAGGATAATGTACCTCAAGGATGCTGCGGGAGGGAAAAAGAGATCAACAACAGTAGGAGTTACTTCCACAATTTTATTTATATCCCCACTCCCCGGTAGTGGAGTTCTGTAGCTCCATTCCTTGTGCAAGACTTCATCAGATTTCCCACACCATGCAGGAAGGAATTATATTTGTTCCATCATAACAATAAAATCAGTCCACAAAAGCTGTAAACATTATTTTTAGAGTCTTTTGTTACTGTCTGCTTCCAACACACACACACACAAACACACACACACACACACACACACAGTATTTGTATCAAAGAATTTCTGGGTGACCTTTGACGTCCAGTCCTTGACTCAATCTCACACTTTTTTTTTTTTTTTTTTTTTTCTTGTATTTGTTTTTTAAGCAAAAATCCCTTGATGTGAATGTTTTTTTGTGGCTGGTACCTGACAGAGTCATCGCATTCCCATGCTTCCAGCCCAAATGAAGCCTCTTTCCTAGAAAATCCATGGAAAATCCCCTGTTATAACCCCACAGGGATGTTAAAGCTTGTAGAGGTGCAGTTTTTGGTCTGAACACATGCACAGAGAATCTTGACCAGGAGCACTGGGAATGTTGGAGGGAGTTTTCCCTCCCACCTGGGCAGGAGCAGGAAGGGAAACTCCAAAGGGAAGCTCCATCTGTTCATTCCTGCCCCAAACCCGCTCGGCTGCGGGGCGAGCAGCTCCTGGTTTATCATTAAGACTCTTCCCAAGTAATGCTTTCTTTGGCTCACAAATAAATCAAGGACAGCAATAAAACCAGAAAGGAAAATAAATCTTCTGATGGATGGCAGAGAGAGCAGATTCTTCCAGCTCTCTGCTTTCCACGCTTCAGTTCAGTGACGGCACACGGAGAATTTTCAGCACTTCCCGATTTATCCATGCTAATTCCATGCCAAATCCAGCAACCAGAGGGTCCCACACAGCTGACCCCAGGCAGGATTTTCAGGGCTATCAGTCATTAGGAAATCCAGGCCGTTTCACAGAAATCCTCACTTCCCTTCTGACAGGCTCTGAAGGATTTTAATCAGGTTCTCCAGACCAAAAATGTAGCCGTGGTCGGGCCCGTCGTACAGGGTGGAGTTGGGGTTGCTCTTGGAGCCTTTGAAGGTGGTGTGGGCAAAGTCAATCATCCTCACATCCACCCTGGATGGGTTCGTGCCGTGAGTTTTGGGGAAGGGGAGGTGATTATCCGCGCTCTCCTTGTGCTCCTGCCCGTCGTAAATGATGAGGAGGGAGCTGGAGTAGAACCTGTAGGAGCTTTGCTTCCTGATGACGGCCAGCAGGGCCTTGAGGCGCAGGATGATGGGCTCCAGCAGCTCCGTGCGCAGCTGGTTCCCCGTGCACAGGAACTGCCGCAGCGTCTGCCGGAACCCCTCGGCCGACAGCTTCCTCCCAAAGTATTTGTCTTTGCACAGGAAATGCCCCGTGTCTGCCTGGTACACCTGCAAGGGAAGGGAGGATGTCTTAGGTTGCAATACAGGATGGGACTAAAAGTATGAATTCTATCACTACCTGCTGAAATCAGTGATCCTTATCTCTGTGGGAGATATCTTCTGTTAATGGGCCAGCTTTAAACCACCTGGGGCAATCATCTTTATCTTCCCACAGCCCATCCTCCCTCCAGGAGAGATCTCCTGTTCATGGCCATTGAGTCCCAGGGCATGGCTGATAAAATTCCATCATCCCATGGGAGATGCTCCAGCCAGGGGAGGAGCCAAGCCTTTCCTACCCAGATAAAAACTGACATTTGGAACAGCAGAGCAGCCTTTGCCACTGGATTCCAGAGGAAAGCCAGACCTTTCCACATCATCCCTGCACCTTCAGAGGAAACTGCACCTTCTCCAGGAGCACTGCTCCAGCTGAGCCACATCTGCCACTGCAGGAGGATGCAGCCACCATGGAATGGGACTGTGCCAACACCCTGACTGACTGACGGGTGTCAGCTTGGATTCTGACTCTGGCAGGGTTTGGGATTGTTCTTTGTAATACTGTATTTCTATTTTAATTTTCCTAGTAAAGAACTGTTATTCCTAATTCCCATATCTTTGCCTGAGAGCCCCTTAATTTCAAAATTATAATAATTTGGAGGGAGGGGTAGTTTACATTCTCCATTTCAAAGAGAGGCAGACACCTGTCTTTCAAACTAGGACAGAGGAATAATCCATAAAATCAGAGTATCCTGAGCTGCAAGGGATTAATGAGTGGTGCTTTAAGATTTTAGGCTTTATTTTTTCAAATCCTGTGCTGCATTAGTGCATAACTCTAAACTTCACATTAACTTCACATAAAGTGTTAACTACAAGTTAACATTTGACACTAGCACACTTTGGTCAGACAAAACAATTCCTCTGGGCCTGGAATCCAAGGACACCCTACAGCCTCAGGCCCTGAAAAGTATAAACAAAAGTGAATTGGGGAGGAGCAAACTGAGGGAATGTGACTTCATTACCTGGAGCTGTAATTGGAGAATTAACCCCTGAAATGCAAATAGACCAAACTGGTATCTGTCTGAAAATCTCATCACCATGGTCCATCTTGGGTGTAGCCTCTGAGAAGCTTTGACTGCCCAAGGTGTATCTATTGAAGGCCTTTAATAAATCCTCACTTTATTCTCTTAACTCTGTCTAGCCTCTGTTCTAGGCACCACTCCAAGGCATCACTATGACCACTGAGGTTCAACTCTACCCACAGGAAGATGCCAGAGATCAGAAAAGCACATGAGGTTTTAATTTTATATATAATTTTGCTTTATATTCTATTCTCACAACTTTCAAATTATCCTTCAGGGTTTTGAAACATGCTTGAGAATAGTGAGTGAAGGAAACACTTGGTTTGGGTTTTCTGGAGGAAAGATGGGGGTTTCCAGCAGGAGAAATTTAGTCCAAAATGAACTCCTGGCCCTCAAAGCTCCAAGATGGGGCAGCTCAGTTTGGTGTTTTGGGGGTTTTTTTGTGCAGCAGCCAAGAGCTGAGCAGGAATCTGTGTGTAAAAGCAGTGCTCAGAAGGGGTGAGGGGTTCCAGCTGCCCACACTGTGGCAATGGCACAGAGAAAGGGTCACTCTAAATGTGCCATATTTGACACCCTCTCTAAGAGGCCACTTGGTAGAGTTTGAGGGGAAAAAGAGAATAAAACTCCTTCAATTCACACAAGAACACAACAAAGATTTCAGCTTGGTTCCAAGTGAGAGGAATGAGGGATTCATCTTTACAAATGAGCTGTGGGTCTGCTGGTAGATAAAACCAGCTCTAAGAGATAAAAGAAACATTGGGATGGATTCCACTGATCAATGAATGGAGAAAAAAAAATATTTTCCTTTACAAACGAACTGTAGGTTTGCTGATAAATGAAATTGGATATTGAAAGAAGCAATGGGGGAAAACATGAATTTTATAAGCATTAAAAATTAAAAGGGAGGGTTATGCATTAAAAGGGAATCTTAGGTTCTGGGAATTCTGTGCCTCTCAAGTACCTCAGCCAATGGGGAAAGAGAGAGGGAAACCAGGATAAAAAGGAGGCTGCATCCTCCAAAAATTTGAGACCCCAGGGAAATGCCTCATGGCCTCTCCCTTTATTTGAATAAAGCAAAAGGACTCTTCTGTCTCATTTCTGGCCATCAACCTCTGGTATTTGTGGCTTAATTTTGCCGCCACAAGGGATGAGGAGGCAGCAGAGGAGGGGATGGAGGCTTTACCTGCATGCCACAGACACGCACGCCCAGCGAGGCCGAGGTGCTCTGCTCACACTTCTTGATGTGCCGAGCTTTCTTCTCCTCCGAGGCGTCGTCCCCGTGCTGCCGAGTGCCCATCTTCAGGTCCAGGATGCAGGGGTAGCTGTACTTGGACACCACATTTTCCAGCAGGAGAAACTCTGAGCCTGACTTAAGGGAAACCCAATACTTTAAAATTCTAATTGAAAGAAGCCTTAAATCAAAGCAACTGCTGACACTCTCCATAACAGCTCACAACTGTAATGAGACTTTCTGAGCCAATTTCTCCAACGTGTCATTGCTATGGGCCTCTCACTGCCAATTCCAGTTAATTTACTGTACTACAGCCCTACCAATTAAAGCCCCAACAGCTCCATTCTCCAGTGACACTGTAGCCCTGGGCTGTCACTCCGACACCTTCCCTCGGTGCCGAGCTGGCTCCGGTGGGTGGGGGAAGTTGTTAAACTCTATTACTCACATGACTGCTGGGTAATGAAGTGTAATAGGAAAATAAAAGGCAAGGCAGCTGCTAATTCCTGTATAGTTGTGTTTTTAAATGTATGCCAAGGGGATCTTTGACTTCTGCTGAGAACTCTTTATGGGAAATGGGGATTTTTTTCTTCTTTTTTTAACAGTGAGAGAAGATAACAGAGAATATTCCTTATTTTCCAGAGTCTGTGCAGAGGAGGGGATGTATCCCCGTGCAATAAACCCTACACTGAATTCCAGCTGTTATGTGTAGCCAGGCCTGTGCTGGAGGGGGGAGAGGAGAAAGGATACGATGGAGTTTGTTCTCGTTGTGCTTGGAGGACATGCGGTTCAGGTGCTGCCGGTGACAGTGCAGTCCCCAGGGGTTGTAGCTCTTCCTCTCTGGCTGCTTCCCATTTGCATCTTCCAGAATGGAATCTGTGTGGTACTGAAGGTCTGTCCTCAAAAGCATCTTCCCAGGGCAGCTAGACAAAGCACACAAAGGAACACGTCAGGTTTTTAAGTTCCAGAGGAGAATATTCCCTTCCCTCATTTTATTTTTTTTTTTTTTTTGTAGAGCCTCAAACTTGATAAGGTGGATTTTCAGGGACTCTCAAAGGAACAATATTGATCATGTCCAACCTGCAGAGATCCTTTGTTACTCCATAACAGTAATTTTCAGAAAGCCAGCTACTGCTGCCTGCCAATACTTTTTTTTTCATTATAATTTAAAGTGTGCTGTCTCCTTTGAAAAGCCATTCACAGCCCCAGCTGCCAGGGATCCCTCTATTTATCCACCTAATGGGCACAGCACAGGCAAATGGTCCAACAATGGGAATGACTCCCAATTTGGAGGGGCTGGCTCCAAGGAGGGGAGGGAGGGAAGGAGTGATGAGGAGATCTGTTCTCCTTGGGGGTCATTCCTGGGTCTCACTCCTCCCAATCCACCACTCCAAAGGCAGCAGCCCCATGGCAGGGACAGTCCACCTTCAGTCCCAGGGCTGCTCTGAACCAGTTTGGAATGAAGGATGTCCTGCAGAAAACCTCTGGGAACACTGGGGGCCTTCCTGGGAGAGCTCTGCCCTGGGATGGGATGGGATGGGATGGGATGGGATGGGATGGGATGGGATGGGATGGGATCAGGCACATATTTGAGCAACAACATCCTAGATCCACCCCACTCCATCCCCATGCCAGGGAAGAGCAGAACCACACACAGGCCTTGGCTCTGCTGTTCTTCACCTGGCTGGGCTGCTTCTGCCCTAAACCCACAGCTGGGCCACCAAACCCATCCCAAACCCATCCCAAACCATCCCAAACCCATCCAAACCATCCCAAACCATCCCAAACCCATCCAAACCCATCCAAACCATCCCAAACCATCCCAAACCCATCCCAAACCCATCCCAAACCCATCCCAAACCATCCAAACCCATCCCAAACCATCCAAACCCATCCCAAACCCATCCCAAACCCATCCCAAACCCATCCAAACCCATCCCAAACCCATCCAAACCCCATCCCAACCCACCCAAACCCATCCCAAACCATCCCAAACCCATCCCAAACCATCCCAAACCCATCCCAAACCCACCCCACCCAAGCAGCCAGTGCCAACCAGGGGGATTGCAGGGACTGACAGACCCTCACCTGTCTTTGAAGCTCTTGGTCACCTGGGTGTGGCTCCACTTGCATTTGTGCCACCAGGTGACAGCGGGGTCACCGCCGGCGCTGTCGGGCTGGCCCAGGCTGGGGCTGGCAATCAGGGTCAGGTTGCCCAGGCTGTCCTTCTTCAGGTGCACGGACACAATGCCTGCACAGGGGGAAATCAAAGGAGACAGAGATGAGCCCATGAGGTACCACAGAGGCCTGGCCACCATTTTGCCACCACCTCATGTTTTGGTGAGCCCACGCTGATTTCAAGCCCAGTGAGACTCTGGGAAATACTCTCAGGATTTTCCCCCTCTGGAGGCTCAGTTTGAAACCTGCCTCCTCTAACCCCTACATTCCTCTGTCCCCCACCCCTCCAAGCTCTGCTGTGCCCCAGGTGACCCAGAAAAGCCCCCTGCTCCAGATCAGGGGCTCCCAGCTTATTTATCACAAGGGATTTAAGTGCTTTTTAAAGACAGCACGAGGCTGGAAACACTTTTCATTGGCAGGAAGCAAAGGAAGGGTTGGGGACAAGGCATTTTCCAAGGACACCCAGCGTGCCAACAGCTTCTTTTCTTTGGAGAGCCCCGGGAGCAGGGCAGGGATGTGGCCATGGGCTGGCACTGCTGCCACTCATTGTCATGGTCGTGTCCTTCCCCCAGCACCAAGAACCAGCACTCAGACACCCCACGGGGGGCTGGAGTGTCACACCCCCGCTGTTTGTGCATGACAGAGCCCAGGACTTGTGACCAGAGGTTATATTTTTCCACCCTGAATGCTTAAAACACCGTTCTGCATTTGAACATTGCAATTTTCCCTGACTCTGACAGGAATCACAGGGCTCAAATGCCAGCCAGTCCAGCACGGATTTAGCCCAACGCGAGCCCAGCGCTGGCACGGGGCTGGGCTGTGTGCGCGTCTCAAGTGACAGCACAGGAATGCCACCGATGTCACCGCCGCGGGCTCTGACCTTTCTGGGAAAGGCTGATAACTGCCAGCCCGCCCCGGAGCCTCCCCACGCTCCTTCTTCCTGCACAGCCTTAAGCTGCACCACGGGAAGTTTAGGTTAAACGTCAGAAAAAAAAAAAAATTCTTTGCTGAAAGAAATTTGGCTCTGGAATCGTCTGCCCAGGGAGGTGGTGGAGCCTCCTGGACGTGGCACTTGGTGCCAGGGTTTAATTGATGAGGAGGTGTCAGGTCAGAGGTTGCACTTGGCAATCTCCGAGGTTTTTCCAGTCTGGTTCATTCTGCCAGCTCCCAGAGAGGACAGGGACAGGGCAGTGGCAGCAGCCAAAGCAGTGCTGGAAAGAGCCCTGCTGGGGATACAGGGAGCTGGGCTGGATCCAGATGTGCCCAGGGGTTTGCTGGGCTGGATCCAGATGTGCCCAGGGGTTTGCTGGGCATTTAGGAAGATGAGTTACATCCAGATGTGCCCAGGGGTTTGCTGGGCATTTAGGAAGATGAGTTAGATCCAGATGTGCCCAGGGGGTTTGCTGGGCATTTAGGAAGATGAGTTACATCCAGATGTGCCCAGGGGGTTTGCTGAGCATTTAGGAAGATGAGTTAGATCCAGATGTGCCCAGGGGGTTTGTTGGGCATTTAGGAAGATGAGTTAGATCCAGATGTGCCCAAAGGGTTTGCTGAGCATTTAGGAAGGTAAGTTAGATCCAGATGTGCCCAAAGGGTTTGCTGAGCATTTAGGAAGATGAGTTAGATCCAGATGTGCCCAAAGGGTTTGCTGGGCATTTAGGAAGATGAGTTAGATCCAGATGTGCCCAAAGGGGGTGCTGAGCATTTAGGAAGATGAGTTAGATCCAGATGTGCCCAAAGGGTGTGCTGGGCATTTAGGAAGATGTGTTAGATCCAGATGTGTCCAAAGGGTTTGCTGAGCATTTAGGAAGATGAGTTACATCCAGATGTGCCCAGGGGTTTGCTGAGCATTTAGGAAGATAAGTTAGATCCAGATGTGCCCAAAGGGTTTGCTGAGCATTTAGGAAGATGAGTTAGATCCAGATGTGCCCAAAGGGTTTGCTGGGCATTTAGGAAGATGAGTTAGATCCAGATGTGCCCAGGGGGTTTGTTGGGCATTTAGGAAGATGAGTTAGATCCAGATGTGCCCAAAGGGTTTGCTGGGCATTTAGGAATATGAGTTAGATCCAGATGTGCCCGGGGGTTTGCTGGGCGTGTGGGGAGCTGGGCTGGATCCAGCCATGCCCAGGGCATCCTCCCCAGGCCTGCTGGCCATGTGGGAGATGATCTCAGCAGCTCAGCAAACAGTTCTGCTCTCCCGAGCAGAGGTGCCAAAGCAAACAAACGTGCAAAGCCCCTTCTCTCCATTTCAAGCTCAAACACCAAACAGGCTTTGCCTCCTGTGCCTGCCGGGTTCTGCTGCCTCAGGGGTTTTCCCTGTTCCACTGGGGGAGCCATCCCTCCCCAATCCCTCCCTGGCTCCTGCACCCCAAAATCCTGGGGTTTTTTCCCTCACCACAACCACTGCTGGTCGTTTCTGCTGTTCAGTCAGCATCACTGTGAACAGGCTGGGTTAAATGGGCTGACTTTGCACAGAAATGGGGGAAAATCTACCCAGGCTGCTCTGCCTGCAGAGAGGCTGCAAACCTTCATCAGGGGGGAAAGGAATATTTTTGCACACCTTTATCAGGGGGAAAAGGAATATTTTTAGCCCTCCCATCCCTCTGTGGTGAGCTCAGGGAGTTCCATCTTCCTCAAGCTCCAGCATTGCCTTTTCCCTGAGTCCTGTTCTTAAAAAATCCATATTTCTGAGAGCAAACAAATCTCCTCTCAGCCTGGATGACTGCTTCACATTTTCAGGGGATGTAGGCATGGGAAAAAAAAAAAAAAAAAAAAAAAAAAAAACCATTGTGTCTTTTGCCTAAATCAAAGCCTTTTTCATTTTAAAAAGTCACGGGGAGGTGACCAGAGCTCTCGATTGCAAACACCATAACCTTAAAAACTGTCCCAGTTCCTGCCTGCAATCAGCAGGGCTGTGCTCATTTGCATAGTGCTGACGGGCTGGCCCCAAAAAAACTTATATATAGCGTGAAAGTAAGAGTTGTTAAATATCAGCCATTAATATGAAAATTAATGGGGAGATTTTCAAAGGCGAGAATAGAGCGTTAAATTGGAAGGGAATGTGATCCTCTCCCTCCTCCCAGCTGGAAATTCAATCTCCAAAAAACCTACAGCTCAGCCTGAAAAGTGCTTTTTGTTTCCTGGGGGGTTTCCACGGGGGTTTGCAGGTGTCCTGCCATGACCTGTGTGTGGCAGACACCCCCCAGAGCTCCTCATTGCTGCAGCCAGCAAACATCTCTGCAAAGCTTTGGGGTCCTGTCTGGGCTGGCTTTTGGGGTCACTGACACCCCAATCCCCCAGCGAGGAGCCAGAGGGTATTTCTGGGTGCTGTCACCATGCTGGTGGCATCTCAGGAGGTTTCACTCTGTAACTCTGCCCTCGTGGGTTTATTTTTGTGTTTACAAGCACATTCATCTCCTGCCGAGAGCGCTGGGAACCTGAGCAGAACTGGGCTGGAAAACAAGCCCAGCATCCCACTGTGAACTCAGCTGGACAAGGCAGGGCCTTCAAAGGGGATAAAAGCTGGTCCCAAGGTCACCAAACTGCCTGATATGGGTGAGGTAAGCAAAAAGAAAAAAAAAAAAAAAAAAAAAAAAAAGCCACGTGAGAAAAGCCACGGGCTCAGGGTGAGGCTTGGATGATATTTGATCCCCATTGTGGAGAATGTCACCATTACATAATGGTCCCAGGGCTGTTCCCACAGCCCAGAAATAGAGATGAGGTACATGGATACGTGTGAATGGGGGATGGAGCCACCAGGATCATCCCCCTGGGTCGCTCATCCCCCTCATCATCCCCACAGGAAATTGTTCCACCTCTGGCACAGCAGAGAGAGGAATAAACCTGTGAGCCCAATGCCAGAATTGCTTTCAAATTGCCCCTCATCATAAAACTCTCTGGGATTTGAAACAGGAGAGGAAAAGACAGAAAGGTTTGAATAACCAGGGCACCCTGGACTGGTTAAACTGGGACTGTTTAACAGCTTCATCAGCTGCACTGCAGCACCCAGCTCCTGCCAGAGGAAACTGCTCAGAGGAAACTTTTCTCCCTTAAGCATCTTTTTAATATTGTCCCATAAATCTGCAGAGGCCCCTGACTTTCTGGGAAAGGGAGAATTGTGCTGGAAGAGCGTTGGAGCCGTGGCTGACTGAGCTCTTTGCTGCAATGCTGAAGGACCAGGAGATATTTTAAGTTTTTACGTGACAACCCAGCTTCTCGCCTCCCCCAAAAGCCAGGGTCAGGAGCTTTATGAGCAGCACAAGTCTGGCAGTAAAAGCACAAAATACTGAAGGAATAAGAAAGAGAAGGGAGGGAGGATGTCTTAAAAAAATCCCAGTGCTGCTTTCCAGGGGCTGGCAATGGGGGTCAGGGATGGAGCAGCAAGTGCAGGGACAGGCAGGAAAATCCTCTGTGCCTGCAAAGGCCTCACCTGCAGCAGCTGGGTGTTGGGAAGGATGGATCAGGAAAACCTTATCAATATGAGTGCCTAGCAAAATATTTTGAGAATATGGAAACCATAAGTGAGATTGAAGTGAAAGCCATCTTTGAGATACCAAACCTGAGTTACTAAATAACTAGAAGACAATAGGATGGCCACTGAAAGTAATCCCCTCTTGATAGAACAATGCCTTCTGCTGGAGAGCAGCTCCAAAGGTCACAGAAGACCCTGCTGGCTTGGCAGAAAGGGTCCAAAGAGTCATTTTTAGGGTTTAAAGTATAACACATTATGGTAATGCAATGATTCTTACAGGCTGTGTGTAAATGCTATAGGATTTGTATCTTGTGTTAGATTGGTTAGTGGGAATTATAATATTCAACATAGAAGAAGATTTATTGTGTTGTAAACGGAAAATCACTCTCTTACTTTGCTCTCTTCCCTCTCTTCCCTCTCAGAACTCTCCCTACCCCCCACTCTCTTTGTGCCCTGCTCCGAGCTCGGCTGGCAGCTCCCAGCAGGGCCCTTTTTACCCACAAAAGGTGCAATAAACCACAAATTTCAAGACCTGACTTACAGAAATCTCTCCATCTGTCACCACCCTCCTGACCATTGTCACATCGTCCAGGGTCTCCTACAGCTGGGGATGCTTTTGAGGAAGCTGAGAGCTCTGGAGCTGCCCTTACCTTTGTACTGAGGTGTGAACTGCCTCATGGCCAGGGGCAGGGACTCGTAGAAGCTCAGCTCCTGCGACACCAGGGGCTTGCAGATGGTGTGCTCGTCATAGGTCAGCATGCTGGTGTGGCCGCCCACCTGGTGCACGAAGGGCTGCAGCAGCACAGCAGCTCTGCCCTCGCCAGGGCTCTGCCCCACCATGGTGCCAGGCACTCCTTCAACAGCAGCAGCACCCGCAGCTGCCAAGCACAGCCTGGGATGGGCAGGGCCAGGACAGTTTTCACCCACTCTGGTGTTTCCCCCACGCTGGGTTTTCCTCGGCGCTGGCTTTTCACCAATGGAATCTGCAAAACAGAGGGAATTTTTGTACCTTGGTGTTCCAAATGTCAGTTTTTATCTGGGTAGGAAAGGCTTGGCTCCTCCCCTGGCTGGAGCATCTCCCATGGGATGATGGAATTTTATCAGCCATGCCATGGGACTCACTGGCCATGAACAGGAGATCTCTCCTGGAGGGAGGATGGGCTGTGGGAAGGATAAAGATGATTGCCCCAGCTGGTTTTAACACCTGTCCCATTAACAGGTGATATTCCCACAGAGATAAGAATCGCTGTCACACCCAGTTTTTAACAATGGCCCATTAGCAGGTGATATCTCCTACCCCCAACTTGTCCAATCACATCCAGCTTTGAACAACATCTGGCCCATTGAACAAACTCCGAGAAGGAGTTGGGAGATAAAGGACACCGCAGCTGGGTGTGAAGCTGCCCAGGCAGCAAGGTGCCCAGGAAGAGCCCAGGAACACCCCAACTTTCTTGTGACAGAGGACAGAATCACTTTGAGTGACATCAAGGCACAAGATCAGGGATTGGGCAGATAGGAACACACTGACTGATCTGTGTGAGGCTGGTAGGGACCCAGCTACACTCGGACATCCCATTTTGTTAGAAAGACCCTGCAAGCCTGAGGCACTCCTCAGTCTTCCTGGAAGCAGGTGTGAGCACACTGACTTCTGATCTTGTTCAAACCCAGTTTCTGGGACATTCCTGTGTATTTAATGACCATGGCAGCAGGCATTTCCTTCCCTGACAGACACTGCAGGGGGTGGAGGGCACAACTTCCACCTGTCCAAAACCTCGTCTGATTCAAAATTCCTGTCGGAGCTGATGTTGGTGTTGGAGCAACCTGGCTTCACACCAGACATGGACACTCCACATCCCAGACTCACAGGGATGGGAAAAAATTATTAAAATCATCATTTGAGATTGAGAGCACAGGCCCTTTCCCGTGATTGCTCCATCTTCAGCACAACCCGGGGAGCTTTGCACCCAGTTTTTGCCAGGGGAAAATGATGCCTTTGCAAGATCCAGTTCTGCCAGGAAAGCCTCCAGGTGAGCAGCTCCAGCCCTGGCAGCCCCACGGGGCAGATGTGCCCAGGGCAGCGCTGTCACCCTCCTCGTGCAGGAGCCAGGACACAGCAGAGGGGTGGTGGCACCTCCTGGAGGCACCTGGAGCTTCCCAGGTGGGCAGGAACTGACCCAGAGCTGGATCCACTGGCTCAGAGCAAATTCCCCACCCTGAAGGGAGGATGCAGAGCTCAGGAATTGGACTCGATGATCCCTCGGGGTCCCTTCCAGCTCGGGATGTTCTGGGATGCTCAGATCTCCCCTTCCCCGGCTGGGATGAACCCCCCAGGCTGAAGCTCCTGGCTCAGGTCCCTGCTTTGCTCCCACCTGCAGCAGGGATGGAGGCAGGGAAGAGCCACTCCCTCCCCCGAACGCACCAGTAGCTCCTTCATCTCCCCCAGGGTGGGGTTTTCCCCCTCTCATTATCCCTCTTTTGACAGGAATTCCTGCTCTACAATTTCCTTCCCTGGAGGAACAAAGCCAGGCCCCCGAGCCGAGCGTTTTCCAGCCGGGAAGAAAGCAACTCCTCGGAGCGTTAATAAAAGCATTTTGTTAAGTTGCTGCAATTTTTAAAGAGGATTTTCTGCCTCGGGAGCCGCAGGTTTGTTTTGTGTGGCTTTTCCCCCCCTTCCTGCCATCCTTAAAAAGAAGGAGAAAAGCCAAAAGCAAGCGGATTTGTCATAACACCTCTTAGGAGCAGGGAACAACACAACTTAAATCCTTTCTTGCTTCTGAGACAGTCCAAGGCTGCCACAACCCCCTGACAGCTCTGGCAACCTCAGCATTGCAAAGGGAGTTGGGGAAAAAACATCCACAATTTGATAAAGCTCCCGAATGTTTTCTCCCAAGCAAAACTCAGGGCAGGATTTGCAGCAGGAGAAGGAGGTTCTTTTCTGGGAGTTTCTGCTGGGAAGCAGCTCATCCATTCGGAGCAGATAAATGTTCCTGAGAACACTGAGCTCCCCTGAAACAAGACACTGGAAATAAATCACTTCCACTGGCTCAAGGTATCACAAATGCCAGGAGATATTTACGTCACTAAAAATACACAGAATTACAGATAAATCCAGACCCTCCAAGCAAAACCAGGATCCGTCAGTGTTTTTCCCTCAGCTAAAGGAAAAGCAGCTCAGGTGCTGCAGGTGGAGGTGAGCCAGGAAATATCAGGGAAGGAGGATATGGAGAATTTTCCTCTGCACAGAAGAGAAATATTCCATTCTGCAGGAAAGGGATGGGGCTCTGGAGAAGCTGTGGAAGTGTCCGTGCTGCTGGCAGGGCTGGAGCTGGATGAGCTCTGCCCCAGAGCTGGGGACAGCGCTGCTCCCTGGCGTTGTCACTGCTCCCAGGCAGGGCCAAATGTCAAAGGAGCCTCAGCTAAACGAGTTGTGCATCCGCAGCTCCAAACCGAGCCAAAGGGAACCAGGCAGATTCAATTCTCTAAAATTTGAGTGGCACCTGCTCCATCCCATCCCAAACAGGACTGGAGGGAAATGCACAGCCAGGCTGAGCTGGGTCCTTGTGCAGAAACAGCCAGGAGTATCAAAATGTAAAATCCCTTTAAAAACAAGAGCTCTGTGCTGTCAGTGCCACTCCTCCTGCCACCTCCCAGAGGTGAGGTGCCACTCCTCAGTGCCACTCCTCAGTGCCACCTCCCTGCTCCCAGAGCCTCCCAGAGCTCCAGGGCTGAGTTCTGAGCACTGCAGGGGCTGCAGGTTCTTTCCTTCATTAAAAGGCAGGAGAAGAAGGTGGCTGAGATCGGTGCTGGGGCTCACCTGGAGCCACAACCAGCCCTGCATGGAACCCAGAGCAGGCACCTGGTGCCACCATGGACCCAGTGTCACCACAGACCCAGTGCCACCACACACCCAGTGCCACCACAGACACAGTGCCACCACAGACCCAGTGCCACCATGGACCCAGTGCCACCACAGACATGGTGCCACCATGGACCCAGTGCCACTATGGAGCCAGTGCCACCATGAACACGGTGCCACCATGGAGCCAGTGCCACCATGGACACGGTGCCACCATGGAGACAGTGCCACCACAGACATGGTGCCACCACAGGACTCAGTGCCACCATGGACACAGTGCCACTACAGACACAGTGCCACCACAGGACTTGGTGCCACCATGGACCTGGTACTACTACAGGACCCAGTGTCACCATGGAGTGGTGCCACCACAGACCCAGTGCCACCATAGACTCAGTGCCACTATAGACCCAGTGCCACCACTCTGCAGAAAAGGACACAGGTTCCCTCACCCCCCTGCCCACTTTCTCCACAGCACCTCCCTCCCCACCCCACCCCAACACTTCCCAGCCATTCCACGAGCACCAGGGAGAAACCAGCTCCAGGGTCACTCCAGAGACCCCCCAGCCCCAGGTGCCTCCTTGTCCCTTCCCTCCAGCCAGAGTCCCCCCACCAGCAGCCCCCCAAACCCGAGTCCATCCCCGCTCCCCTGGCCTGAGCCCAGCCCAGCCTCACCTGCGGCTGCGGGAGCGCTGCGGGGGCTGTGCCGGGTCCCGGGGCGCTGCCTCTGCTCGCTGCGGCTCCGCACGGAGCAATGAGCCAACTTTTGGGCATGGCCGGAGTGCGGCGGCGCTGGCAGGAGCCCGGAATGTCCAGCTGACATTCCAGCGCGGCTGTGCTGGGAGAAACAGCCAGGCAGCGTGAGAGGGCTCGGAACAGGACGAGAGGAGCCGGCCGTGGGCTTGGGAAATCGGCTGTCCAGGAAAACAACTGGGGATTTGTCCATGTGTTTGCCACGGAATTCCCCCCCACCCCCGCCGGGTTTGTCACCTCCCTGCAGAATGGGGTGACATTGGGAGAGGGATGGAGCTTCCCAGAGATCCCAAACCACCGGGGAAAACAGCCCAGGGAGAGGCACGGGGTGTGACAGGGGCTGGGGGACACCAAATTCCCCTTTGTGACACAGAAAAGCTGTCGGGCAAAGCGGGGGAAATGCTGGGCTTTGCCCAAAGCCGGGCAGGAGATGAGTGGATCCAGAGCTGCAGCGCTGCCAAGGGGAAAAGGGACACGTCAGAGCTCGGGAGCCGAGTGGGGAATGGAAAAGTCCCAGGGAGCTTCCTGCCAGGGCCACCCTGTCCCCTGCTGCCACCCAAGGACAGCGTGTGCCCCCCAGGCCTTACTGCCCTGTGCAGCCCGTGCCAAGGGCTCCTGACAGCCTCCTGCACCCCCAGCAAACGGGATCCGGGTGTTTTTCAGGGAATCACAAAGAACAGCCAGCCTGGGCAGTGCCCAGGACAAGGAGGGCACGGTGCCCACTCCTCACTCCCAGTCCCCAGCAGGAGCCTGAGGATTTCAGCACAGCCGTGCCCAGGCCTGGGGCTCTCCAGGGATGCCAGGGGGGGGAAACACCAGGGAAGAAAACCTCCCAGCTGGGAAAAGGAGTGGTGGATGTGGAAATTCCCACAGGGAAGTGGGAATTCCTGGAGGGGGGAAACCAGGCTCAAGACAAGCAGAGGGATCGAGCAGAGGTGGGGGCACAGGCTGAGATTCAAGATGATGAAAGACCCAGATTGGCAAGGCCTGGCTTCCCTCTGCTTCATGCTGCAATCTGAGCTCAGGAAAGCTCTTCTTTATTTGTTTCTTTTTTATTAGGCTGGTTTATTAGGAGAAAAAGCTGATCTGAGCACTCTGCACAGCCAGACCTGGGGTTTCTGCTTTTTCTCCTGTCCCCAGAGTCCAGCTGAGTTCCCTCCTCCTTCTCCAGAGCAGGCAGGGCAGGGCAGGCTCCAGCCCAGCTCTTCTCCCCATGCCCAGCAGGTCCCAACATCCCTGCACTTGTTCTGTCCCTCACCCTCTGCAGCCCTTGCCTCCAAAAGCGCCAGGCTCCAAAGGTGCCAGGCTCCAAAGGTGCCAGGCTTTAAATGCA